>JAMZAV010000637.1:0-293165 GCA_024449915.1 Sweltsa coloradensis
AATTGCAGTCTTGTTTATACGATAAACTGTCTATACTTCACAAAGGACAAAATATTTGTTGGGAAGTTATATTCAAATCCTTGTAACTAATACAAAAACCATATTTTACAATCACTGATCATGTCACGAAGCCATTTCCAAAGTCAAATCACCTAGTAATTCTTATTCCCTTGTTTTATAAAGCGACGTCATCGCCTTCTGGAGCCCACAAAACAATTACAGCTCCACTGTGAGTGAAATGTTAATCCCACACATAACAAAAACTTGTAAAAATACAGCCAAACCTTACACACTCAAAAGAAATGAGATCTAAAAAAAGGGCCAAGCTCATCTACCCTTCCACATTTGCGCATTCTTAATTCATAAACGTACAGTGTCCCGTAACAACATCCTTGAAAAGCTTGGCAAAATAGAATTTGCAACTATTAATTTAAACGTAATAGTTCATCCAAATACTTTTTTCTATTTAATTTAAACGTAATAGTAATGCAAATTCTATTTTGCCAAGATTTTCAAGGATGTTGTTACGGGACACTGTACGTTTATGAATTAAGAATGCGCAAATGTGGAAGGGTAGATGAGCTTGGCCCTTTTTTTTAGATCTCATTTCTTTTGAGTGTGTAAGGTTTGGCTGTATTTTTACAAGTTTTTGTTATGTGTGGGATCTCATTACTTTTTCAAGTTCCATTGCAAAATTATTTGTTAAAATATAATAATTTTATCAAAGTCGATTTAATTGCTATGGTATTACAATTAACAATAGAATGAAAAAATATAGTGGTCTAAAGACTTGCTTTGTAAACAATGAGGCGAATTATTGTCACGTACTTGTTGATTGTATGCCTGTATAAGGCTTATTTTAAAACCTTTATTTGGAAGCCTTCCAGTAATTTTTTAAAACTTTTTTTTCAAAGGGAATTACATCACTATTACCTTCATGTCCATGTAAAATATGAACATTGTTAGCCCCACCCGTTTGGTCAGAATCGCTGGGCAATTAAAACTGACGAATTAGATGGTAGCCAGTAGTAGCCAGTAGTAACTAACATCCTTAAAGTGATTTTGAGCATGTTTCAAGTCATTTTTTCACCAAGAAGGAATGCTCGTACCCCAACCAAATTTGGCATGTGTTGTCGGATACCTAAATCCCCTCGATTTTGATAGTTTTCAAGTTCCTGTTCATGACGGCTGGGTGACACCTCGAAATCACCCCAACTCTGCTTGCTGTATAAGGTGCCCGAGTGTGTAGCGCACCGCGGCTTGGCTGCGGCGCCCTAACGGGCACCTAGATGATAGTGAGAAATCGGATATTCGGTCGGCCAATGACCAATCTTATCCATAAATAGATCTGTATGAGCAGCAATCAAAATAAATTAGATACGTTTCACTCAGTGGTATAAAATAAGATACATTGTTCGACCCATCGGCTAGTGACGTGGCGTGATGTGGCGAAGTGGGTGCGATCGGCGGGTTCAAGGTCACGAGTGTACAACTGAACTACTTTGCTTACAGCTACGTGACTATTGATGTGAATTGTGTAAATGTTATTTGCAGGACACATAGAGATGGGTATCAAAAGACTCGTCTTGAAGTCAGGAACAAGAATAAAGACGTTTCAACCGCGGAAAATGATTTAGGTGGTAGATGGCGGGGTCCAAAGGCACGTGCTCACGGTATCAATGCTTTCGCCAAGATGTAATATATTGTTTTCATTCGACCATGGAAATACATAAAATAACATATTCGTTTTTACAGTCTACTTTATCAGTAAAAACTAACAACTGATTTTCAGTGGGCCAAACCAATCCTTCGGCACCGACGAATGAACATTGAACATGCGCCAACGAAAGATTGGTAGTAGTATTAGATATAGGAAAATGCGACACGTGTGAGACGCCAGAATCAACAAGATAACATCTGATCAATTACAGAATTCATTATGTGTGTTATAAAATAAAATAAGTTTTATCTACATCCAGCGAGAAACGTAGACCTAATAGTAATTCGTACATTACGTTACGTCTAATTATGACAACAATTATTGAAATGTCTGTCCTGTGGATATGACCATAAACAGCCGAGTCCTATCAAACGATTTTACTTTTCTTGCTATTATCATGATGAAAGAACGATACACTATATCTAAAAAAAATTGTAAGTAGTAATATAGAAATCATCATAAAAATTATCTTAATTTAATTTCTGATTCCGTCTGCGGTGGCACATACTATTGTGACGCGGATTCGAATCCCTCACAAGGCATTGTTTTTTAAATTGTCCTTTACACTCATCTATCATTACTCATCGTCTCCAATAGCAAACTTGAAATAATAAGGACGTTTTACAACAATATTCATCAACATTAATTTCTGATAACAAATATTATAGAATTCTTTCGGCAACAATTTGAAAAGCTGTAAGCAAACCTCGAATAGCAGATTGTGTTTATGTAATCTGATGACGAGCACATCCGGTGTCCAGATCCAGCCCACTTTACCTCCCCTACTTGCTTCGAGGCAGAGATGATCTGATTTCGGTAGGGAGCGCCACCAAATGGAGCCGAAATTGTGCTTTGTAAGGTGTTCGTACTTTTCGTCCTACGTCCACATATTTTGTGCCATAAAAATTAGTTTTTTTTTGCATATTCAAAACAGTAATGTGAACCTACGTACGTTGGCCGATTTTTCAATTTTGCTCCCTTTTGGTCACACTAAGTCAGTAAACTTTGACCGGAAATGAACATTTTTCGACATTTTCTATGGACTTTGATAATTCGCGGGGAAAAATCTATGGAAAAAAGCCAGTGCAAAAACGAATTATTGATTTTCCTGAGGTTGAAAATACGAAAGATATCAATATAATTGGTTTTGATCGACCGTAAGTTACGAAAGTAACGAAAGTACCTAACATGCACGCGTCAACTTGTTGTTTGAATCGCACCTAACCTTTACAAGGGGCAATCAGAATGTTCTAATTTAATTCCCTAGTGAATTAACAATGCCAAATTAAGCAATGTACTTTAATGGATGATTACTCAAATCGTTGGCATCGAAGGGTTCACCATCCAAGTAATGGTATTTGTAATTATAGTCTACTTCAGGAAAATTATAGCAATGTAAATAGTACAATTAAGAAGAATTGATCTAGATGAATACCTAAATTGATTCTCATCGAAGTTCACTCGGAAAAGTTGGTCATTATATTCTAGTCTATTGAATTCGGGATGTACAAATGACACTGTTCCAATAATGACAATTGATTGTATTAGCAAAGTAGGAGGGGCATAATATTTACACATCGAAGGTACATCAGTTGAAGATGCTTGTCAGTCACATTCATACTTGGAATCCTTAGTGCAAATGTAGATGAACACGTTTTGAACAATTTAAATTGACTTAATCACATTATTGATGTATGTAGAAACATTCAGGTGGATGTGGGGGCTATTCACACACAACTCGAATCTGTTAGTTGAAATAAACACGTTACTGTTTAGTCAACCAGTGAATACCTGGTAGTCATTGTGTGCATTAAATGTAGAAGAATACACTGTTGTTGTGGTAGGTACCCGCTTTACTTTTGAGTCCTGTGATTAGTAGGCCAATGTTTATCAATGAGAAACTATGACTAACACAGCACAACACTATGTCAGTGGATGCTTGTTTTAGGACGTCATTCACAAAACATGTGTCGATATTTCTAGCTGGTGGAAATCAAGCACGCTACTTGTAAAGTCAGAGCTGTGAATTACCTAGGTAGGTCATTGTGATTTATTTAAGATGAAGAAGAGAAAATACAACGTGTAGCATTGTCAGTGTCAGGCATCGAACCCACTACTTGTTAAGTCGAGCTGTGTTTTAGGTAGGTCATTGTCAAAATACAATGTGTAGGATTGTCATTGGCGGGAATCTTTCCTGCTACTTGTAAAGTCAGAGCTGTGATTTAGGAAGGTCATTGTTGGTTTGTTTAAGACAAACAAGAGAAAATACAATTGTGTTAATATATTGTCAGTGGCAGGATCGAACCAACTACTTGTTAAGTCGGAGCTGTGTTTTTAGGAAATGTCATTGTGTAGATTGTTTGGCAACGAAAATACCTGTATTTGTGCAGGTCGAACTCATACTTTAAAGTAAAGTTGGTTTTAGGTGGTCATTGTTGATTTGTTAGGCAAACGAAGAGAAAATACAACATGTAGGAATGTCAAGTGGTCAGGAATCGAACCCACTACTTGTAAAGTCGGAGCTGTGTTTTAGGTGGGTCATTGTTGATTTGTTTAAGGCAAAGAAGAGAAAGTACAACATGTAGGATTGTCAGTGGCTGTAATCGAACCACTATAGGTTGAACCAGATAAGCTGGCGGGCGTCAAGGTCAAGCGAGAGCACGGACGCCAACGTTGACAATTTACACACAACTGGCATTAGGTAGGGCCTACCGTATTTGGTCATGTTATCGTGATATGTTATCACATAAATCAACATTTTATAAGCTGTGAATAAAGTAGTTCGTCCCACAGAGTCAGTATTTTAGCGAAATAATGATTTTAAGTAATCACGATTACGAAAGTGTTTTTTGCCTTGTTGGTCATGGTGTGTCCAAAGTTCCAGCTGTTTACAATGCCAACCTCGCCAGATGTGATGTCAATGTTTAGGAGCATCAAAATGTCTTGATTTTATTCGTACACTTCATAAATACTTTATGTTTAGGATAATATTGGGCAAGGCTTGGCTTTAAAATAGTCGTGTTTTTCTCCGAAAGCAGTTTTAGAGACCGTTATTTTATCTACTTTTTGCCGATCCTGTGGCCATAGTGCGTGGTCGACAGTGCTGCGATCCCTCGGCGACCGCCACCTTATCTGGTCCACACTATACTTGTAAAGTCGGAGCTGTGTTTTACGTGGGTCATTGTTGATTTGCTCAAGGTGGTACAGTGGTAACGTGTATGGTACTTAATTCATTGCATATCATCCAAATTATATTTTATTAACCCAATATTTACAAAAGTGTATTCTTATTCTTCAGTTTTTTTTTTTTTTTAGTTTAAAAAAATGTAAACAGTGCTCTACAAGTATGTCGGAACCTTATTACGCGCAATTGTTTTGTCAAAACATGGACTGGTGTTTACTTCATAAAATCTGTAAATATTTATCAAAAGAGCTGATTTTTTTTTGTCTGTTCAGAACAGTCAACTAACAATGTGACCTAGGATTATAATTTTCAATTTCACAGTTTGATTTTGACAATTTTTTTAAAAATGGCTATCAAAATCTAATTTTTTTGTGAAGTTTTTTATCAAGATTTTCTAATTTATCTAGGGCGACATTCATTCGTCCGCAGCCAAGCACACGCGACTGCTTAGGCGACGAAACTCGCGGCCCTGTATACGCCTACACGAGTTGGGGGTTTTCAGCTATCTGCACACGCCGCCCCGAAAGATTTACAATCTTGAAACTCGGTATATGACCTGATGATTTTGAGTTAAAAATTTTTACTGTTTTTACCACGAAAATAGTTGGCTTGGAGCTCGCCAACAGGCGAAATGATCTTACTTCTTTTCAATGCGAAACTAGGGAGGAAGAATGAAAAGATTGGCTCAACTTCTATATCTCGCAACATTCACAGCCGAAGACTTGTGAAGGAGAGCTTGGCTGCCATTTTTTTTACAAATTTTTGTGTTCGAGGTTTAACATGCATCCACAATAGGGAATATTCCACTTGCTATTTTATATTTTATTTTAATTCTTATATATGTCTAGTCACTGCACTTTTAAAAAAAAATTAATGTATTTTGTGTAGCATAATTTAAACAAGAAGTAAATTTGACCGCCAGTTTGCGCGCCAAAAACGAGCGTGTGCCATCTTTGGACGGTACGTCATAAATGTGTAGAATCAAGGCTAATTAGAACCTAAATGTATTGGTACGTATATTTGTACATATTTACATACAGACGGCGGTGCTCGCCCATCCGCTCAACAACAAACACAACTCCACAGCCACTTAAATCGCCAAATTAGCCAAAGAACGATGTACATTTTCGCCGACTTTTGTTTTTCTTTTTTCGTATGTGACAGGAGATGTCGCGAGATCATTGTGAGAAAGAAATACGAGCATTTTTGTCTTGAATTTTTACACAGCCTATGACTATCATGCTATTCTATATCTACAGTAGGCTTTAATTAGTCATCAAAGTAAGGTTTTTGTGTGGGATGTGTGTCAGAACACGGACATGCAGGCCTAGGGTTGGCAGGCTAAGCCTAGGGCTTGTCAAGTGAGTAATTTTAGTATTCACATATCAAGGCCTATATCCTACAGGAACGATTGGCCTAGACTGTTGTATTATAAATAATTTTCTACGTCTAGGCCTAGACCTAGGACTGTTTTAGTTTTGTTTTTTGAGAACATTGTCAACTTTTCTAATTTTCCGACTAGGAGCTAAATGTAAAATGTCCGCCATCTGTTTACACTACTGTAGGCTACTAGGCGCTGCTTTGTTTAAAACACCGCTGTCTGAATGTATGTCTGGATGTCTGTATGTATGTGTATCCAGACGGCGTTGGTTTGACACAGTTCTGACGTCATAGTCGTTTTTGCCGCTCTTAGAATATTTTTAAAAATGCTGTTTTTAAAACGGCTATAAATCATTGGATTATTATTTCACGGAAAAACAAAGTACATATTTGCACGAAATACTTCTTCTAAAAAATCTATTTGTATAGTATTTGACGGAGGTGGAATATTCCCTATTGTAGGTCATTTTGTTAATATTTAACTTACAAAATTGTGTTCAAAATTTGATACACATCGATTGAAGGGTATAGAATTTATCTGGAAAACGGTTTGAAAAAAGTTATTCCGACAATTGCGAGCAAAAGATTGGCATTTTTTGGGGGTAAAATCAAGGGAATACTCACAAACAGAATCTTCGAAAAAAAGGTGGAACAATGCGAGGCGACCGACTGAGAGTCTGAAAGAGACCGAGAACAGACCCTCGTTGTGCCAGCCGCAAACAGGTGTGGAGCGGCGAGGTTCTATTGAGCAATTGTTGCCCTAAAAGTACGATTTTTGTGAGAAATATTTCTTTGATTGTCCTCAAAATCATAATGTATCCAATTTCAGAGATTTTGAACGTTCCTATAAAGTTTTATCAATATCGGAGTAGCCGTTTGCCCTGATGCAGGCCAAATATCACGAAATCACATCACCAGGGGCGACGCTAAGGGGGGGAGAGGGGGGGCAGTCGCCCCCCATGAACCTTCTCCGCCCCCCCTGCCGCCCCCCCAACGAACGTGTAATACTATTTTTTTACTGTGAAAATAATTTAGCAAACGCAATGCGAGTGAAATTTATAAATATTTTGTGTCTAGTATATTTCAGTCAAGTTGATTTTGTTGATTTACTTTATTTCTTTATTTGACGTAGACGCACAATTTTGTTTTGTTTTTTGTTTTGTTTTCGCGTGAGCGTTAAGGTTGAAGTTCCAGGATCGCCAGTAGGCTCCGTGGATTGAGTACAGCACTACCAAAAACGCAGTATTTTGTTTTGCGTGCCGGCATTTTTCGGCTGCAACTCTTCACACCGTGAGCGCAGCAACTTTTATTACTAATGGCTTTTCCAATTGGAAAAATGCTTTATCGTCGGATAAAGCCAGGGTCATAAAGATAGCTGTATTGCGTGGGCGACGTACAAAGAAAATAATTCTAAGGGTGTCCAGTCAGTATAGCTATGCCCAGATTAACACGGGACATGCACTTCTCGTTAAAGAAAACTTCGAATACATATCCGTATTAGCAGATGCGTTATTGTTTACCCCTGTGCAGGGTATTTCACAGAGTGGACACGATGTTCTGGGGGGGGGGGAGATTAGATTTACACCTTCACGCCTACATTGAGATTTAGATTTGCCCCCCCCCAACCATTGTACTCGCCCCCCCGTTTGTAAGATCCTAGCGTCGCCCCTGCACATAACAAATCTTAAAAGTACAATAATCACGAGAATTCAATTGTAGGCCCCTACCCAAAAACTTGTCAGATCTTAATTTAGAGATTTTGAAGGTCCCCTGAATATTTAATCAAGATCGCATATATGCTGTTTACCCGGTAAAGAGCGAACAGACAAAAAAAGACCTATTTTTCAGGGTGAAATTGAGGTCTTCGCTGCGACAAAAAGCATTAAAAATGGGAATTATTGTTTAATTACGGTGTAATTTTCAATATTGTGTGCAGTTTTGTTCAATCAACAAAAGCTGCATACACGCTTTGACATCCCTGTTCCCTATAATAATACACAACACGCTCAACTCTTTCGTTGCCTGTCTAACGCACGGATAACCTGGATTTGTTCAAGGCTAAAAAAATATGCTAATTTACAACTTACAAAGGCCTAAAAATTGTTAAAAATTAAAAATTGCACCCTTGGGTCAAAACCTTGTCCATGAAAGTTAGCTGAATGAAAGAGTAGCCCTAACTTAATAAAAGAGCAAAATAAATTGGTGCCGGGACATAACCTGACTAACGGCCATTTTAATGTTTTTTGGACTGAAGTGTAGCCCGCACATCTAGTGCAAAATTCAATTTTAAGAATCATTTTCTGGAAATAGTTTCTAAACACCTTTAGCTGCAATAAAGTGTATAAGGAAACATGAATTTCTATTAACAGTTGGTGCACGAACGTTTTTGTCAAACGGTACAAATACTTTTTTTGAGTTTTGAAAAACGACATATAATGGCCGATAGTAAGGTTATATCCCCCCCCCCAATTTTTTTTTGCACTTTTATTAAAGGTACTCTTACAATCAGAAAACATTTCAGCCATGTTTCTTCGACTTTTCACATTATCGGACAGAGGCTACTCAATCAAAATCGGAATATCATGTGGAAGTAATAACGACAATGACGCCACGGAACATTAACCACCGTCCCCCCTGTACCATTGGATTGATTACAAACCAAATTATTTACATAGATTATAATAAGTGATAACACTTATTGCAATGGTATCCACTATCCAGCTATGGTCGCCGCCGATATTAATTACTTTGTCTTAATTTTCGTAAAAATTCAATGAATTACAGCAGTGGTAACTTAAGGATGTGTGTTCACCAAAAACCAAAATCCAAAATATGCATAAAACAGTAGTTTTCTTATAGAGTATGATCATTAATCACAGTCTTTTGAAAAGATGAAAATATATTTTTTTGATTTTTTTGGTCGATGCATTTTTCCTCTATTGCTACTTTTTTGAACGATTTTTGGTGCGTTTTTCCAAAAGTATACCATTTGGATGGCTGATATTTTTATTGTAGCTTACACTCATCTTTGACTATAGAATGTGTTATTTTGAAATGTGTATCTTCAATACCTTACATTTTACAGTGTATTATATTTTCCGGTACTTTTGTGGTATTTGTACCGTCAAAAGAAAAAAAGGAAGCTCTTAAGATACGAAAGCTATAGATTTCAAAATACCACATTCTATAGTCAAAGATGAGTGTAAGCTACAATAAAAATATCAGCCATCCAAATGGTATACTTTTGGAAAAACTTAGCACCAAAAATCTTTCAAAAAAGTAGCAATTGAGGAAAAATGCATCAACCAAAAAAATCCAAAAAATATATTTTGATCTTTTTAAAAGGCTGTGATTGATGATCCTACTCTATAACTACGGTTTTATGTATATTTTGGCTTTTGGTTTTTGGTGAACACACAGCCTTAAAGGGGTATTTAACCGCTAAACTCAAAAAATATATTTCATTCAGGCTAACTAGTAATGAATTTAGCAATCAACAGAAAATTTATTGGGGCCGTCATGACGTCCCAAAAAATTGTCAAACATGACATTTTTCGAGCTAGGTCCCATCGGCAAAAATCTCCCATAAGAAATAACATGGGGACGATCTTTATGCCCCGTGACCTTGGAGGATTTTGATCCAAAAAAATATTGGTTATTATTGACGTACTCGACAGCCTTTTCTGTAAATTCTCTATATTTTGTTTTGTAATTTGGGCAAGTAGTTCGGTCAAAATATGCTGATTACCAAGATGGGGTGTGATTTTGGAATGCATATTTTTGCGTGTTTGAGGGTATATTTGGGCACAGTTTCAAGACACAATGTTATAAAGGGGCATTTTAGATTGGTACTATGCTCTAGTATCTATGTGGACCAAAATAGAAGCGGGTTAAAGCCGATTTAGGAAATTTTCCAAAACACCAATTTTTGCCAATTTCTGGATCAAAAAAATTAAAAAATTCGTGTTAAATCACAGTTACAAGATATAATTTTTCAAACGGTCATTTAAGTGTAGTATTGTGCTATAGATCACGTGGTAAAAAAATAATTTTTGGGGTTTTTAGCCCCTTTAAGGCAAAATACTATTATTAATGTAAAAGTAATAATCAGTATTTTAATTCAGGGTAAGCATGAATATTGCATTATTTTTCCACTACTACAAGCAGTTTCAATGTTATATTATTTCCCCTACTCACCATACCAATTTTCTAAAGATGGTCTAATTTTGAGAGAATTCACAAGCTAAGTTCGCAGCGGGAAGTGGTAAATGATATGGAATAAAATAACGAACGATTGTAACACAAATCATTCATAATGTAGTCCTGCATGTGGCCAACCAAATAAACGAATGAGAATAAGACTAATAATAAAATAATAGTAATACCTGTGTGTGGTAATGCTAATAACTAGGAAAACGCTTAAGTCCCGCCGCGTTGTTGGATGAGCGTATATGGTGCATTGAGATGCCATGTGTTACGCGGATTTTCTGTTGTTCTGTGAAAAAATCATTACTAAGTCGATGATTTTTTTTAATTAAATTAAATTATATAAAAAATTAACTTAATTTTTATAATTAAATTAAATAAAATAAAAAATTAACTTAATTGTTTTAATTAATCGTAATTTTTTAAAAAGAAAAAAATCGTAAAATTGCAATTTGCATAAGAAATAATTATTCGATTGCGCTTAAATTTAACACGAATATATTAATTCATGAAATTAAGGTTCTATAAAAAAATCATTACAATAGGATAAAGCATGTAGGTGTTATAAGTCAAAGAATTGTTTTTAAAAAGAAAAAAAACATAAAATTTTGATTTTCATGAGAAATAATTTTTCGATTACGCTCAAATTTCACACGAATATCTTAATTCATAAAATTAAGGTTCTGTGAAAAAATCATTACAATCGGATAAAGCATGTAGGTGTTATAAGTCGAAGAAATTTTTTAAAAATCGAAAAAAATCTTAAAATTGGTTTTTTTTGTGAAAAAATTTCCCGATTGCGCTCAAAAACGTGGCAGTTCTAAGTTCAGAGATTTAGAAGGTCTCCATAAAATTTCATTGCAATCGGAGTATCGGTTTAGCCGGAATCGTGTTAACAAACACACAAAAATACAGAAAGAAAGAAAAAAAAAAAGAAAAAAAAAAAACATTCCGGATTTTTTTCTCCAGTGTAGTGAAATAAACGTTCCCATGAAATCTTTAGTGCAAACTAATAATTGTATGTAGTGTCTCATTCTCAGTTGCTTCATTAGCCGTATAAAATATGAATTTTATACGTACGCCGTTACGTCACAAAATTGTATTTATTAAAAATAAATATTTCAGACAAGTTATATAAAGTATTATGCTTCCCTCTAACATTGCAATAAGTATCTGGTTAGTCCAACACCGCGATCATTCATTAGTTGATTGAACGAGATAGCATTGCTAACTTCGCAACTACTTATTCGTCAGATGCCCTAGTCCTTTGTTTCAATGTGAGCCGCCCGGCTGGCCACCCGGGTCCCGATACGAGTGCTGTCAAGGTGTTCCATTCCCCGCGCCCGCTCGCAGCTCCAGACTACAGAGTTCCACTAACTGCCCCAAGTGGCTGGCACCGCAAGCTCCCACAGACGGGCAAAATTCATGTTTTATCAAGTTTTCTCTCTATAAAATGCAATGGCTATCTATAACTATACCATTCTATGGAAAATAAATAAATACTACTCCGTTTTAAAATAATTATATAGACAAGGAGATGTCTAAATCGTTGAAAAACCATGAATTTCACCACACATTTGTTTAGTTCTGCCAAAGTTTTGAACAAACTGTCAAAGATATATGTTATTCTTTGATATCAATAGAAAGCTCTTAAAATTCTATATAAGAGGAAGAAGTTTGTAATACTCTGATCAATTACAAGGAAGTTAAAACAAATTGTGAATTTATAAAAGCTGCATTGCCGTCCCATGAACACACGCCCTTAAATTGAAACCAAATTTATATTCAAAACCTGTTTTTGGTTAGTCAAAGTTATCCTTGCTATTGAGTGAACTCTAGATTCTAGCTTGATCATCACGATTATTATCCGAAACGATCAATAACCAATTCACTTCCCGGATGGATTATCGATAAATATAATCGAATAGCTGCCATTCCGAGATCTACAACACGCGTATGGCACGAAGTCCGAAGCGCAAGGCATCACCCCTGCAGTGTAGGCAACTTGCGTGGCAATTAAGGGTGTGGTGCCGGGCAGCTTCACTCACCGAGCAGATTGCTCAACCTCGCCATGTCATCATCGACGTCTCTCAAGGTCAACACTAGCATCTATCAAATGATGCACGTCTCCCCCCCTCGCAACAACTCGGTATCGCTTCACATTATTCCGTTGTGCTAGCTCATTATCTTATCAGTTCTCTCAGACCGATATTATGTTTTTCAAAGTAATGTCGAATATTATTCTTCTCGTCACGTAATAATTTAATAATAATATCAGAGCATTGCAAGGCCTTACTGATAAGTGATAATAGCTCGTAAATGGATGAACAACTAACAAAAGCTAAAATGGAATTTCCCAGAGCTAAGATTTCAGAGAAGCACAACCTTCACAAAGACAACACTTAAGGGATAAAGGGAGCGTCTGTTGTGACCTACTTAGTGCGCTCTCATTACAATCCATATGGCCGGCCATGTGTAGGAAGGGCCCTTATGATTGATACCGCACGAGTGTAAAAATGCTGTTTTGAGCAAATTGAAGTATCAAAAGGATGCACTCGCAAAAGGTCCACGGTTTGCATCGGCATGCAAAAAAGTATAGGCCTAATTTAAATTTTTATTCGATTATCGATAATCAAATTCATATCAAACGGCTTGTGTAGTGTAGTGAGTATAGTGACCCTAACAGAAAATGCTACGATTCACTTAGAACATTTCTACTCACCAGAACTGATGAGGTTGGTTTGATCGCTGCTGCGGCAGTCGAGGTAAGCTGTTGTACAAGAAGACTTCGGTCGTGTGGGCGGCAAGGGAACCAAGTGATGCGGAGTCAGCCTTAGCGGGTGCATGTTCTAGGGCAGCTGGAATAAAGCAGAGAAGACACTTAATTAGAAAATGTCCTTAGAAAATCCTTATTAGGCCTACACTACTTTTTTAATTTCCAATATTATGTTTTACTTGAATGTTAATGGTTTCTGACCATTTAACTATTGTGAGGCACCATATTCAATAATCCATTACTTAATTATTTAATGGTTTGCACTTTGCAGTGTTAATTGTTTATAAACCAAATTATTTAAAAGTTACTTTTTCAAATAACATTATTTTAGTCCAATGAAAAATGCATCATCAACAGCTCTGTTTGCAAAGTATAATTTGAAAACAATAGTATTATTATTTTATTTTATTATTATTTAAGTCAGTGGCGGATCTAGAGAGGGGTGGTAGGGCAGATCGCCCCCTTGATTCTTAAAAGTTACATTTTAATCTTATAATGATTATAAGTTTATAACTATCCAGCAACTTGATGATAACGTACCAAACTGTATATTAAAACTAATAAAACTTAATTGAAATATACTCTCTCTACAGCCATTGGCCCATTTAACACGTTTTTGACACAGCTTCCTTTTAAAAAAATCATGCGCGTTGCGTTACGCCAACTCGGTCACTACCCCCTTGCAGAGGTCCTGTATCCATCCATGATTTTAAATTTTATGATTTGTAGACATTTTTATTATTAAACAATAAAATACCATAAAGCTGAAAGAGGCAATTAATGACTTGACATGTAGAAATTGATTTTATAAATTTAATGTTTAGGTTTACAATAAAAGGTTTACAATATAATAATAGTTGATGACACCAAAAAGTACAGCTATAGCAAAAAAGGTAGCTTGCCACGTGCTAATAGTAGATGCTAATAGAGAATTTCGGGTAGCCTTGAGCGTGCAACATGCGATACACATTGGTCACTGCATGCAAATATGATTCGTTTTAAAACGATTTTTTCATAACAAAAAACTTTGTTAAATTAAATATGACATTCTCAGCTTGTTTTGAATTATTATTTATTGCGAGTTTAAATCGTTACGGGCTCAAAACACACTAAATAGGCCTACTTGTACCGGATGTCTATTTAAAATTTCAGCTCAATCTGTTCAACAGTTTGGCCATTGTAGAGTGAACTCACTCACTGTACTAACTCACTTACTCAAGACAAATTAAAAACAGATCTAGTGCCATTTGAGTTGAATTGTAGACTTTAAGTCACTTCGCTCCCTCGTCTAATAGCTTTCTACTCCCATCCCCAACTTGAAACCTGTCCTTGTCACAATCATAAATTTACCCATCACATGCTGTGTTTTATTCTCTAGATAACTTCAAGACTATTTAACCAAATTAGTAAAACAAGCTGGATCAGACAATTAATTAAAGAATTAGACAAGCAAGGTTGGTCCACCTACTTTGTGTACTAGTGCCGCTACCCCACGGCAATTGTACTCTTATTAGTAAGGATCCAGAGATTTTGCAATACAAAAAATGAAATTTCTGAAAAATACCTGAAACAGGTTTTTCATAAGATTTCATGGCTTATGATATTAAAAAAATGCAATTCGAAACCGCACCAAAAGGAGAAATTTTCCGGTTTTGTATGAAAACATGAAATAAAGCTTTGTCGTTTTTTACCACCCAATCAGCAAAATTAACCATTTTGTTAGTATTGATTGCAGAAAAATCACGCAAAAAAATTCATTGAATGACGGTTTTCCACTAATACAACCATTTTGTCAGTGTTTTGAAGTGTCTTTACCTGACTTTACCAATCATGCTTGAATTGATTGTTAGATTTACCAATAATAATCGCACAGAAAAGGCGCATTTAGTGACATTTGTAAAAAAAAAAAACGAAAAAGCAAAATAAAGCATAATTTGAATTTCAATGAGCATAATTTTTTAATTCAAAAAATATATTTCCTGGACCCCTACTTATTAGACACCAACTCTAGCAGGGCCTAAGTCAGCTGACTTACCTCAGGTTGAAGATATTCCAGCAAGTCATCTCCAAGCATCAGAGTCCTGTGATCCAGGGGAGTTGGGGGCAGCAACATCCACAGGCGGGAAGAAGTCATCTTCTCATTCTCAGAGTGGTGTTGGGATGAGACTGGAATAGGCACCGACTAAAAAGAAGATTGAAAATGGCTGTTAGGGCATTTAAAAAAATAACCCGATTATTAGTCATAGTAACTATATCCTATGGCCATGAGTATAAGACCCTGTACAAACTTAGGCACACTACATACACACAATTGAATCTAAGGTCTTATAATAATAAATGCAATTTGAAATATTTCAATTAGATCATTTTTAGCCAAAAATCAGATTAAATAAAATTAAAAATACAAGGAAGCCACCCGAGCTATAAAACTAAATTAAAACAATAAATGTAATTTAATTTAATAATTCCATATTGTGAACCTATTTTTCGTGTGCAAATTAAATATGAAACTACTGCAGGTTGCAGCCACAAATTTGGTTGAATGTTGACTCCCTGGAAGCCAAGCTTTAGTTTTAATTGTTCTATTAAATGTAATTTAATTTTAAATAATAAAATAAATACGAAATTAGGTTGGCGAGAGAACTTACCATGAACTTCGTGCAGTAAGCCAGTATCTTTGAATGCATTGAGTCACAGGCTGCAGGCGCCTGACCGAGGCCAGGACAGGTTATGAAGAGATTACATCACCTTCTCTAAGTGTGGTTGCTGGAGATAGTGGCATGATGCAGCAGCTGGCTGCAAACAAGAAATAAAACACGATTGCAGGAACATAGTTTGATAAGGTTTATCGAGACGGCAGAGGCCAAATGGCTAACTTTGGTATAAATATTGATAGGCTACTGAAACATACTATATTACCAATCCGGGGTTTAGAACAATTTTAGAACAATACTCAAGTTATAATTATGTTATAGCATGTTACCGCCTGATTAAAATCATTACACTGACAATAGTTGAGTAATTTTAAAACTTTTGCGCTACCATTTACGAATTTCTGGTAAGTTCACTATTTTTGTCTGTAAATGGATTTCCATAGATCTATTCAAGACTAGGGCAAGATAATCACTGATCAGAAATAATACAATTTACAATGCTATCTGCGGGATTTGAACCGATGTCCCTCTGCAGCCTACGCCTCAAGCTTATGATCCAAAGCAGTCGCTCCGAATTACATTTCAATTGTATGAACTAGGTAAAAAATTAATTAATTCGTATTTTAGAGTCTACATCCACTCGGTCACAACGGATTTTCAGTGAGGAACATTCACCAAGCGAACCCTGATGGCCGTGCTACAGTCGTTCTACTTCATCTTAACGGTTTTGATAGTACAAAATCACGATGTACTGTACCAGTCGAGACGCAACAACGGTCATAAATCATAATTGAACACGACTATACGACGTGATTAGCGAACGCAAGAGCGGAGAAGACATCAAGACAGACTCATTGATTGACCAGATCACCGCATGACCTTCAGATTAATTTATGCAATTGCAATTGAGGGTGAAACTTTTAGACGGGTAAATACATGAAAACATCTACAATTTAAGTAAAATTCTATGGAGTAGGCTACGTATTACTCTTTAAACAATGTAAATGTAGGCCCTATGTTGGAGATCGTATTGCTCATTGAACCACGTTTAAAATTTGTCCCATTTGACCTACAATTAACTGAGGTTCCATTACACAAGAATTGCAAATTTCAATCACGAATTATTAATTATTATGACTTTAAATAACAGCAATCACAATCGCAGGACTTTTAAGCAGTTTCTAATGAATACGTGGCTGGGCAAGCCGCTAGGGCAAGTGAAATTCCAAATCATTAATAATTAATGTTAGGATTACGAATTTAACTATACGCTGTGAAACAAATAATGATAGAACACAGATGAAATTGAATTAATGTGGCTAATACTAATGTAAAACTTGGCAAACAAAATTAATAAACGCAATGCTAAGTTCAGTATGGAATGTCCGAGCGAGCGAGAGGCTGTACGATGAGCTGGGTACCTTGGTGCTGTGTCGAGCGCGTACGTCTGGCTCCGAGGAATGCAGCAAGAGAACTGACGCGGGCGGCTTCCCCCTCCCTACGAGCGTAGTACGAGTACGTACGAGGTAGGAGACGATGGCAAAGGACGAGGGCGTCTCCGGGCCGGCCACGTATCCTCCGTGAACGACTGGCTGGCTACTCGCTTGTTGCCAGGCGGATTACGAGGCAACTACAAACTAAGGGGGGGGGGCTAAAATACTTAAATACATCAATGAATCAAACAATAATAAATTGTTGTCCCCTCTTCTATACATCACGGATAAGCCAAAATAAATCCAGAAGTCACTGTCCTGGCCAGGCGCGTAGGAAGGGGGGGGGAAAACGGGGGGAGTTTCCCCCCCCCCCCACTTTTTACCGTGACCCCCCCACTTCAGAATCTTAGAAATTCAGTCTCGCCGTAAATACGCACGGAAACAAATTCTGAATTTTCCAATTTTGAATTTCCCACAGTGATTCTTTTGTTTTTGTAAATGAGGAAAAAGTACATTATAATTGGCATAGGTTGCGTCGGGATGTTGTGACACGGTATTGCAGTCCGTATACTAGGGTACTGGGCTGTGTTTAACGAAGACTTGTTTGTGGCTGGTTAGTTTAAGTTGTGACTTGACACTGACAGTGGAAGGAAGGAGAACCTCAGAACAATGAAGAAAAACCTTCAGCTCTTTTGAACTGGATCAAAAGCCATGCATGATCTATCTCTTAACTATTCCAACTTTATTTTTAGTTTTATAGTTTTTTACTGTACAAAAAATACATTAATTCAATGGTATTGCATTCAGCCTACGATTTTTTTCTAGAACGCACCAAACACACTCTTAAAACCTAATTTTCAAAATTTTCGCCTGCGGCGCTGTTGTTGGGGGGCTTCGCCCCCCAAACCCCCTGTGTTTGGCAGCAGATTTGTTGTTCCCCCCCCACTCGAAAAGGAGTTCCTACGCGCCTGGTCCTGGCGTCCCGCAAGTGACTGTTTTAAAAGCACTCAAACGTCCCGAAATACTGGTACACACGACGAAAGTCCCGGATTTAATTAATAAGTCTACGAAGAGGAATGAATTATACAGATTAATATGAAGATAGTCTGACTCCGACAATGTCTTTCCAAAATTTCATAGTTTGACTAATTACTGATCAACAAAAGACAATAAAATATACAACCTATCGTCGTGCAAAATATAATGAATCTTGTTAATCTTGTTTTCTATTATCTAATTGGGAATCCTACAAAAATTTATTCATTAGATACAAAACGATAAGTGGATGCGCGTAGCAACTAAACCTAAATCTTGTATTTAATACCCGAGGAAAAACCGCTCGGACGTTTTACTTACTAGAAAAACGCTAAAGTCCCGTCGCGTTGTTGAGCGAGCACCGGTACGTGCAACACGACCCGAGTACGACATTCCCATAATGTTACATACCAATAAGTCTTTAAGGTCTTGACCGATTTAGCTGAAAATTTGTAAAATAGGAGAGAATGTTGTACTTATTGATCCTGCAAAATTTCATAACGATCGGAACTTTTTTATTTTATTTTTTATAACCAACGATCGGATTTTGTTCAAAAACTATACAGCAACCCGCATAGGTGGTATGTACATGTGTGCAAAATTTCAGGTCGATCAGAGAAACGGTGCGACCTGTACCGAAGCAGTAACAGAAAAAGAAGAAAAAATAGACATTCGAGCCATAAGGGTCAAGATGAGACGCTCGCTACGCTCGCTCAACATACATACACACACACATAGTATATTGATTTCGTTTGGAAATTTTATTTTTCCAAAGTATAGTGTCGGTTGATATTAAGTACAAAAATCAATACAAATGTCCAAATTTCACGAAAGCTTTATTTTTATTTTTTTGTAACACTTTAAAGATTTGGGAATCAAAAATTACTAGCCGGGTTGTAGTAGTAATAGGGTTATTTTGCTAGTAACTGGAATTTGTGGTCTATTTCGCAATTTCATTGATTGGGAAACACTCGCGTAAGTGTAATTGATTTTCATAAAATGCAATTGTGGTGTTACACCGCGATAAAGTCGTAATTAGTTTTACAACCATATTATTTGTTTCTGAATCCCGTGACGTATATCGTCAACACTCTAGAGTGGAGAATGCTTTGTTACACTTTTCATTTTACCGAGTCAACAATATGTCCAATAAAACTGAATTAAAACATACGAAATGTGGGTTCAATATACCAAACAGCTCATTCATTTTTTTAGTTAATTGTGATGAAGGGCGCGTCAACCGTTAGGTCATAAAGCGCCGCTATAGTCAGGGGGGTGTGGGGAGGAAAGTCCAATGCTGGTCAGAACCAGATAAGAGGAAGGAAAAGGAGGAAGGGAGGGTTCTAACGTCGTGGTCGTCGTCGTCGGGGAGGACGTCAAGGGGATGGGGAGGGGTCACCGACGACAACTGCCAGAGCTCGCCTCTAGTTTCAGGGAAGAGTAGGCTCTACTCCTCTAACTGCTAGCTTATGTTTGCGAGATGGACTTTATCTATATCCTCACTTTTTACGTTTAGCAGAGCCATGTTCTCAAGTTCTACCCCGGGCACAGAGGGGGCGATTAGTTTTTTTTTCTTATACATGAATACAATATGTATGCATTGCATGCTTATTGCTCACATTAAGAAGTTGTACCGGTATTTTACATTATGTTTTAATGTAACATGTTACATTGCTAGCCAGTGGCGGCTTTTCAATGAATTATCAGGTGCAGTGCGTCATAAAAAATTGTTTATATGGGTCTACGGCCTACGCTCTTTTTGAGAAAAGTACATGATTTTGTACAATGAGGGGCTTTGGGGGTCCGAGGCGCACGGCCCGAGAAAATTTTTCGAATCTAAGATTGTGATTGGAGGATTTTAATGAGCATGTTTTTATAGTTATGTTAATGGTGACTAATGAACGATGATTGTTGTAATTGCAAAAATTAATTATGTGCTTTGACTTCGCATTGGATTTCCTCATTTGCACCAAGAGAATATAAACCGTATAGGCCTCAGCACATACCCTAATTTGTTTTAGGTTTACTGAGGGGTATATTTTTTCGTTTTGGGTTTATGCCATATACTCGAGTATTCCCCCCATTGCAGATGTGGAATTGATAGGTCGAATGCTTTAACAAGTAAACTACATCATGGGGTAAATATTGCCAGCCAGTTGAAGAAAAGTGAAACTTTTCGAAGAGTTTTCTAAGGGCAATTTTAAGTTCAATTCATTTTTAAATTACATCTTGGGGGCACATCCTCAGACTCTGTGAATATTTTGTTCATGGTAGTTTGATTTTGCTCAATATCCTATGTCTAGGGGTTGGCCCCCAATTTTTTTTAACTAAGGTCATTTTTTAATCGAATCGATGCGTTTCAAATACTTAAAATATCATATAAAATTATATATTTGAAGGTGAGATATCAATAAATTGCAACCTAATTTTTTCTATTTAATTCATGCCCCAATAAAGAGTAGGTCTACTAACCATAGTTATAGAAGGGAATGTTCTCCGGGTCGGTATCAACAAGAAACTGCAATGTAGCCCCCCCCCCCCCCCCCGCTCACCAATGTTCAATATTTTGACATTAATACTTTTTAGCATTATGGTATTATTCCGCCACAACTTAATTTTTTTGTCTACTCGTGTAATAAAACAACATAGACTGACTTTGTGCAATCTCTACTCGTGTAATAAAACAACATAGACTGACGGTGCAATGGTGACGGACGGCCAGACTTTGGAGCCGTCCTAGCAACGAGGCACATAATAAATTCTAAAGTTGTTCCGAATTAGTCTTGTTGATTCTAGCGCTGGTGGAATCGAGTCCCAACCTGTTGGGTAGGCGTTTCCTATTCAAAGTATGTACCTATCTCTAGTTGGTCAATGTTTGCTCGTCGATGACGTCGGTGCCGACAGGATAGGGTCTACTTTAAATTTAATGTCCCCTGCTGAAAATCAGTTATGTTATTAAATAAATAAATAGAATAAAAATAAAATAACTGAACAATAACTCTAAATAGGAATTAATATATTTATTACAAGGCCGCTTCGCGAATGCTTTTTTTAGTCACGTTGATGGATGAGCGTTTTTGTAAGTTTTTAGTTTGCGTAGGATCTCTTTACTTTTGCAAGTGCTTTTTGATCGCATTTTAGGTGATTGTTGTCAAGTTTCTATTGTTACTTTTTAATTGTTATGTAGGCCTACCTCAAAAAACTTATATTAAAACCTTTATTTCTATGGATTCTGGCTAACTTTTTCAACTTTTTCTTTCAAAAGGTATCACATCACCATAACCTTTATGTCCATGTGAAATATGAACGTTGTAGCCCCACCCATTTGGTCACAAAAATATTGCACTAAAAATCGGGAAAAAATCGTTAAAAAAATCGTAAAAGTATGATATTCATGAGAAATATTTCTTCGATTGTTTCCAAAAACCTGGCAGGTCTAAGTTTAGAGATTTCGAAGGTCCCCTCCAATTTTCATCAAGATCGCATATGCCGTTTGCCCGGTAGAGAGCGAACAAACAGACAGAAAAAAAAAAGAAAAAAAAAATTGGAGATAAATTTTTTGAGGGGTCAGTAAAATTGAAGTTTTTGCTTCGCTCATCCAATTAGGGAATGATAGACAAATAAACTTGTTGTACTTTACTATTCCGAATATAGCTCCACTGGATCCAAAAACTGAGTCTCCAATCCGCGCAGTCAATCGTGTTAAAATGTGTTTCACCATATTTTTTTTTACTTATCTGATTATCTCTCAAGTAAAAAGTGTTCTTGTAACACCAACATTAGGTAAAGTAGGCATACTTGCATAATTTTAAAAATACTTTATGGAAGATATTTTGAAGTACGGTTGAGAACATGTACTACTAAAAACAAGTTTCACTCACAATATTTCAATTTGGATTTGTAAGACTTTTGTCATGCAAATGTCACACAATGCACACCGTAGGCCTACTAGACAATACTACTAAAATAATTTTAAAATGATTCACTCCAGCCATTGTACACATGCAATTAACAGATATAAGTCAATTAAGTGGTGGTTAGATAAGTGATTTTATAAACCCAAAGTGCAATCAGGTTATCAACAAGTACAGAACAGAGTGTATGCTTCGCTCTTACCTGCCACTGATGACCTGTTGTTGTTGGTTGTTGTTGACCCAGTCGAGGATGGGCAAGCAAAGCGACGAACCACGCAAGAGTCGAACCCATGACTAGACGTCCCGGTATTACCACGGTAGTCCCGTTGTTTTGTCTTCCGCCCCAGTAGATCACAAATCATCCAGAAAAATGTCCCGGTTTTCAGAATACAGTAGTAGGCTATGTACTACTATATTTATTTCATAATACCACCTTGCAAGTGGTATATATTATGTTATTTATTTGTGATTCTTCTCTTTTAAATGTAGGCCCTATCCAATTACTGATGCAATGTAGCTGTGTGATAAATTGATAACTGATAGCAAAGTTAACTGTAGGCTAGTAGTTGTAAGAAAGTGGGCCATATAACTAAGCCCTGCACCACGGTAATGATAAATTAGACAAATAATGAAACATTATCATAACACCAAAAGTGTTAAATATTTGCATCCTATTAAAGAAATAATTAATATTGCTCGCCATTGTAGGTCTAATCAATGTTTTTTGAAGGACGGAAACGATAGACATTAAATAAACAAAGTCTATATTCTCTCGGCTTGTATGCTGCCATGTTTGAATTTGTTAAAAAGCACTAAACCGCACCAAACTGTCAAAACATGTTCTAAATCCTACAATACACACCTAGAGGAAACTAAAAGTACCTACTGGTGTTTTCGCCTCCAGTGGCAATATAAACCCAAAGCCGGGCTTTAAATTACAAAATATCAAAATCCACACACATCAATTCCAATATGCATGCCAAGGTTTAATATTTTCAAAATTAATTATGGTCATTCTATATAATCTGTCACCATCATTTTATGTGCTAAAGAGGATATTTTTCTGAAGAGAATGGTACCATACTAGGAAAACGCTAAAGTCCCGCCGCGTTGATGGATGAGCGTTTTTGTAAGTTTTTAGTTTGCGTGGGACCACTTTTCCTTTGCAAGTGCTTTGTGAATGCATTGTTTGTAGGTGATTGTTGTCAAGTTTCTATTGTTACTTGTTAATTGTTATTATAAACCTCAAAAAAACTCACATTAAAACCTTTATTTCTATGGATTCTGGCTAACTTTTTCAACTTTTTCTTTCAAAAGGTACTATATCACCAACTTTTATGTCTATGTGAAATATGAACGTTGTAGCACCACCCGTTTGGTCAGAATCGGCCCAAATGTGATGAAAATATTGCACTAAAAATCGAAAAACTCTTATGAAAACCTTTATTTCTATGGATTTTGGCTAACTTTTTCAACTTTTTCTTTCAAAAGGTACTACATCATCATAATCTTAATGTTTATGTGAAATATGAACGTTGCAGCCCAACCCGTTTGGTCAGAATCGGCCCAAATGTCACGAAAATAACGCACTAAAAATCGGAAAAAAATCGTAAAAGTACGATATTCATGAGAAATATTTCTTCGATTGTAGGCCTACCCAAAAACGTAGCAGATCTAAGTTCAGAGATTTCGAAGGTCGTCTCAAAATTTCATCAAGATCGCATATGCCGTTTGCCCGGAATCGTGCAAACAAACAGACAGAAAAAAAAGAAGAAAAAACATTGGAGCTAAATTTTTTGAGGGGTCAGTGAAATTGAAGTTTTCGCTTCGCTCGCTACGCTCATCCAAAAACATACTGATGCAATTTGTTTTGGGTCAAACTGAATTTTGGCTCTAGATCATTATGCAATGAGCATGCCGGTACGGATGGTAGGGAGAGTAGGCCTACCTATTTGTACCAGCAAAAACAAAATAGTATCACAGAAGGCAAGATATTAAAGGTTGCTAAAAAGGTGGTGCTAACGCAATAGCAAATCACAGTAGGTCTACTGCCTTAGTCTTACCAGAATCGTTGAAACTTCTTTATCGATGGTCTTACTAAATCAAAATCACCAATTTACCCACCCAAACTTCTTGGTCTCATTATATCATCAGACCTAAAGTAGGATTTTCATACAGAAAGCGTTGAGCCCGTAGTAGGTACACAGAGTTAGAACAGTCGGTTTGAACCCGTGACGATAACTGGCCACAGCTGGCCAGCTCATACAGCTAAGCACTACATATATCAAACTCGTGAGAATAAAAACTTTTCCATCTGTCGGTTTTTAAATTTTGTTCATGCACATGGACATGTTGCCGGCAAGGTCAAACCGATGGTTGAGTTCGCGTGTACAAACTTACTGTACCGTACTACGGACTTTAAAGATAGAGATTTTATGTAGGCCTATGACTTGAGGTTGATCAAAAAACAATTTTTTTTTTTAAATTCTGAAAATGCATCTGAGCGGGTAAACAAATGTGACCTACCATCAATTCAAAATTATTATAAACAAACAAGATAGGTATGTAAGATTTTAAGGGTCGAATCAACCGCGTTTTTCTATTTTCTCAAATATGCAACCAAGTCAAAATATTATATTGAATGACTTTGAAACTTGTCTCTATTAGAAAATCAAAACTATTTTTTCTCATTTTTCTGATCGGTCACACGGCAACTATCGACTCTTCAAAATAATTTCAAACTTCAGTTCTCCCTAGCACACCATTCAACGTAGGTACGGTAGTTGTGTTTTTTGGATGAGCGTAGCGAGCGAAGCGAAGATTCCATTTCACTACACTGGAGAAAAAAATCCGGAATGTTTTTTTTTTCTTTCTTTCTTTCTTTCTGTATTTTTGTGTGTCTGTTAACACGATTCCGGCTAAACCGATACTCCGATTGCGATGAAATTTCATGGAGGCCTTCGAAATCTCTGAACTTAGAACTGCCACGTTTTTGAGCGCAATCGGGAAATTTTTTTCGATTTTTAAAAACTTTCTTCGACTTATAACACCTACATGCTTTATCCGATTGTAATGATTTTTTCGCAGAACCTTAATTTCATGAATTAAGATATTCGTGCGAAATTTGAGCGTAATCGAAAAATTATTTCTCATGAAAATCGAAATTTTACTTGTTTTTTTCTTTTTTAAAACAATTCTTTGACTTAGGCCTATAACACCTATAATATTATGCTTTATCCTATTGTAATAATTTTTTCACAGAACTTTAATTTTATAAATTCATATATTTGTGTAAAATTTTGTGCGCAATCGAATAATTATTTCTTATGAAAATTTCAATATTACGATTTTTTCCTTTTTTAAATTACAATTAATTAAAAAATTTAAAATTTAAGTTAATTTTTCATTTAATTTAATTTAATTTTTAAAAAAATCTTCAACTTAGTAATGATTTTTTCACAGAACAACAGAAAATCCGCATAACACATGACAGCTCAATGCACCAATTACGCTCATCCAACAACGCGGCGGGACTTAAGCGTTTTCCTAGTGTAACATTAATTTTCAACTTGTGTTCTAGAAGCTGACTGAGAAAAAAGAGGGTTTTTTTATAATTGTCTTTCCAGCAAATTTTAGTTTGCCGGTATTTAGTACCAATATAACCGGTGTGTTCTGTTTTTCCCTACAACCTTTTTATTCTTATAAACTACTAGCAGCAGTGATCTCACAGCACGGCGTCACGTGACTGCAAATTGTAGGCTACCGGATGACAAGAAAATGACAAGCAACCTCCATTCAGCCATTGTGTCTCCACTCTCCACTGAAACTGAGTATTTTGAACTTTGAAGACTGTTTAGCCGAGTTATGGTTCAAAATTTTTTAGGGATGAGATTTGACCGGTCAAATTCAAATTTGGTCAATTGACGGTCAAATGTAAAAAATCATAAATTTTATTTTATTAAATAATTAGTATATTATTTTTTAAATGTTGTGGTGACAAAAGCTTTTTTTATTTAAAAGCTTGTTAAATGCATATTAAAGTGGCATATCATCATCGTCATCATCATCGTCGATGCTGTCATCAGTCCCTTTCTCCGATTCAGCTTCAGCTTACCCAGAAGCTATTATATTCTATTTGTCTATTATAATTCATAATATAGGGCCTAACTACATAATAAATAATAATAATAATCATCATAACTCAGTTCCAACTATGTCGGGTTGAGTGGTGGTTTTCCACCATTATCAAGGGCATGAAACTGTAGATACTAAGCTTGCCAGACTTAGTGTTTCTTCCACATCATCCAACTCCTTCTTCTCCACCAATTTACTCCACTCTCTTCTGACTTCCCACAGCTTTACTCTCGCCACATGCTCCACACACTTCATTCCGTTTTCCAACGTCTTCTTGAATTAATCTTTCCCATCTTTCTCTTGGCCTTCCTACTCTTCTTTTCCCCTCCTCTGCCGCTTCAAATTCTCGTCTTGGAATCCTCTCCCTGCCCATCCTTTTCATATGTCCAAACCATCTTAGACGTTCTCTTCCTAGCTTAAACTTCAATCTCTCCAATCCCAGTTCTTTCCTTATTTCATTACTTCTTATCTTGTCCATCTTTGTAACTCCCTTTATACTTCTTAAAAACTTCATTTCTGCTGCTTCCAGCTGACTCTCTTCTTTTGTTCCCACTGCCCATGTTACTGCCCCATATGTTAATATAGGTACAAAATATGCCTTATACAGCAAAATTTTACATTTTTGTGGGAACAACTCATTCCATAGTAACTTTCTCACCAATTGATAAAACCCTTCTGCTTTTTGCACTCTAGATGACACTTCCCTACACACTTTTGCATCTTTTGTCAATATACTTCCCAAATATTTAAATTCTTATTATATATATATATATATATATATATAATTAAAATAAAATATTACCTAATTAAAACATTTTTAACTGAAAAAGAAAGAAAGAAATGTTATCGTTTACATAACAATTCAAATTCAAATATAAAAATTCAAATAATTTTAAGTTTTAAATGCAATATACACATGTTATCTTTAAGTCAATTGACTGGTCAATTGACCAAAAGTATTTGACCAGTCATTTGACCGGTCAATTGACCGGTCAATTGACATTGTGCAACCCTAAAATTTTTATTTTATTATTAATATTATTTATTTAGAAGTTGTACAAAATATGAGAAAATTAAAATTAAATTAGGCTACCTGTATGATCATTGTTAAGTTATTCTCAAAAGCAAGAGGGATATCGGAATAAGTTTAATTTTATTGGTTTTAGCTGTTTTCATAGCAAAGCCTAAATGTGGAGAAAAAATAAACACAAAATAGGTCTACCGTAGCCGTTTTAGCCGACTGTGATCCGCAGGGTTGAATTTACCGAGGACAATAGTAGACGATTTCTTAAATTCTCTGCGGATGCCTGAACTACACAAGGAATTCTGGGTAGTGTGTTGCAAGCACAGCCAACTAAATCTTAAATTTTTAACAGAAGTCAGCAATCATTGTAACAAACATTGAAGAAAACACACCACCTAGATGGCTGTAGGAGCAACACGACTCCCAGCATGCAATGCGCGTGACAGAGTGCGCTGATGGTTTACGAAATCGTCTATTAATAACAGTTTGTTCGTGTAGCGAAGTTTTCTTTAGTTTAGAATTAGATTTAGCTACCATGTTTGTCATTTAGTAATAAAAACCAAACACGATGTCAGCTTGATATGCGTTTATTTGCTGGCATTGCCCTCAACAACAAGATCGATTTACAGTAGGCCTGCCCTGGGGGCAAGAGGTTGGGTGTAAAAAAATTTCCTCTTACTTTTATTTCAAACACGATTTTTTTAATTATATAAAACAAATTTTGTAGGCCCTACATACATTTTATTTTTTATTTTAATCAGATTTGAATTGATTTAAAACAACAATTTATCAGTGTTCTATAAGTTAACCCAACTCTTGATTAAAAAATGAGGGCCTACACTAATAATAAGGAAATCAGGCTACTACACAAGACACTTACAAAATCAGAAATCACAACTTTTGTGTTTTTGTGTGGCCCCAAATGTTACTTGCCTAATAGGTAAACTTTTTAACAAAATGGTTGAATTGTTGCTTCCTTCCTAGGATATATGCATGGTTGGTTTGTATATGTTACAATGACAATACATGTAAATGTGACAGGGTAAGTAGCAAAACATAAGTTACTGATAGGGATGGGCAAATGCGTGTACCAGTACTTTCCTAAACGTTTATCTACCGTACACTCTCGACTATCAGCGCGTATACACTCTAGGCCTACAAATATAGGCTATGTTTTGTTTTTGGATCTAGCATAAAAATATTTGTACAGGCCTTATTAAGTTTAGTAGGCAGCTAATGTCCAGCCGAGGAAAATTGCCTAGTGTGCAACAGCAGGAACTTTTTCGGTTGGTATGGACCGGTTTTACAATACGTTAGGTTAGTCGACCTTTACGGACTAGGGGCCTAGTTACCTGTGCGTAGTTCTAGGATATTTTTTATAACAGCGCATCCAAAATCCTTTTCGTTACAAAACTACCTACCGGTAGTTGTTTTTCAGTGTTTTTATTGGGAAAAAAACAGTGTTAAAAAACCGGTCCATTCCAACCAAAAGTACCCAACAGCAATCACAGTAAAAATAAGGTGTTGACACTACACTCACAGACCTCGTCGCAAACTTTGAGACGGACGGTGGTCGGTCACACACAACGTAATACCGGTACTAGTAGGCCTACGTACATGCGTTTATTGTCAATAGAGAAACAGTAAACGTGTACACCCATAAAAAATGTAAATGTGTACCTACACTGTTCCATCCCCAGTTAGGAACTCTTGTAGTTGGGAGGTTCCAACTTGTCAACACTGCTAGGCCTATATTGCCTGTGTTACTAGGCTACTTATGTTAAAGGTGTACTTTCGTTAGGTTAGTCGAAGTTTCCGCCTAGTTGTAGTACGCCGCGCTAGTTCTAGGATATAGGTAATCGATAAGAGCGCACCGGAAATCCTTTCCGTTTAACAAGTTGGAACCTCCCAACTACAAGAGTACCCCCAGTTACGTACTGGTTAATAGGCCTACTTAGAACCTAGGGGCGTAGATAAGATAAATGGTTAGGTAGGCCTACTTATAATATTTAAGATGGGTAGGCCTAGCCTGTAAGAAGTCATTATAAGCCACTCCACTAGGGAGTAGCCCTAGGACAAGGGCACAAGTATAGCGATAATCAAAAGTCATTATCGATTATCGAAATATCAATAATTGGTTGAGAACGGCCCGAAACACGTAATTTGTATTTCCCGCTTGGGCTGACAGAGATAGGTCACAAAGGTGACTTACTCCAGATTTGTGTATGGGAGCAAACTTAGCCAACAGCGGGAGATTAAAAAAGAAAGACAAAGCAGACAGGACGAGGCAGCAAGTGGCATGAGATTGTATTGTTTTGAATTTCATTTACCACATTTGAGATTCCATCTATGTCGGTAAAGTCTTGTTTTTTAAATCGCAGTGGATATTCGTACGGACAGCCGTACGACTAGTGCAAAATTATTTGTACGGTCAGCCGTACGATACCACCTAACTAGGCCAATAGCTTCAAATATCACAGTACAATTGTGGCAGAGTGGTAGCGCGTCCGAATTCTATGCGAAAGGTCGGCGGTTCAAATTTTCGTTTGGTCGTTTTTTTTTAGCATTATATTTGGGTCCATGTTTTTTCTGCAAATGATTTCACTACATTCGGCCCCGTCGCAAACACAATTCTAGATGATAAAAGCGTTTAAAAAGTGCTACGCCTAGGCCTATTTAAAGGAAAAGCCTTATCTCTACACCTTGACGTGTAGGTAGGCAGCCTAAAAAGGACTTTTGTTTAAAATAGAAACGTTAAAGGTCTTGGAAGGTTTTTTGTTGTTAATAAAACAACAAAAAAGGACGACGACAACCGAAAAAGGACTTTCGTTTAAAATAGCAACGTTAAAGGCAAAGATCCTATTATAAATAAAATAACTAGGTACCGTAGGCCTAAATATGAACGATTCCGTATTATTGTCAAATTTGAAAAATAACTTTCAAAAAGGCTTTACTAAGCATCACTGGTCAACATATTAATGTTTCAAAACGGCGCTTACCTTGGAAATGTGTAAAAAGTTGAAAACATGAACTATAAGTGGCGAGGAGTGACGCAACCTAGGCCTACCGTGCTGAGATGTTGTACTCACTGCAAGTACCTTACAATAACATAATTTAAAAATCCAAAATAGAATCATCACGTTTCTGGTGTTACCTATAGTAACAAAAAAACTTCTTACCGGCCTTTAACGTCACTATTTTAAACGAAAGTCATGTTGCGTTGAAAGTCCTTTATATTTAAAATAGCGACGTTTAAGGTTTTGTAGGTTGAGTATTTTAGTGCAAAAGGTTGGTACTACGTAAAAGCAAGATGTTAATGTCCAACATGGTAAACCAACAACAGTGAAATGTCCCGATTGTTTACGTGTTCAATCTGTGTTTCATTTTTCCATATTCCCGCCTACGCGGGTTGGCATTGTAAAGTTTCAAATTGAGGTAATTTGTTCAATTACCAGTGGATTTTTGCTGGGAAAAGAAGGTTAGCCGGGGTTTGGGGGGGGGGTTGCGCGAAGCGCCGTGGCGAGGTTAGTACACCACTTGGGCATACAGCCTTGCAGGTGACACTAATGTTTTTCCTACTTTTTACACTTTTTTAAGGTAAGCGCCGTTTTGAAACGATAATATGTCGACTAGTGATGCTTAGTAAAGTCTTTTTGAAAGTTATTTTTCAAATTTGACAATAATACGGAATTGTTCATAATTACCAATAGGCCTAACTACGTTATTGGAAGATTTTTTTGTTACCAAAACAGCAAAAAAGGACGACGGAAGGACGACACTTTTATTACGGCGCGCCTTTATTCAATCAGATCATTGACCGTACGAATAATTTTGCACTGGTCGTACGGCTGGTCGTACGAATATCCACAGCCTTTTTAAATATCTATACTATCGATAATGATATTAGGCCTACCATTTATATAGGCCTAATCGATAATGAAAAAAGTATCGATGTGCATCCCTAATCAAAACCCAGGCCAAGGGCAAGAGTGGGCCTTGCCCAGGATTTTCCTAGGCATTAGATAGATTGGTAGACCTAGTCCCTACACATGCCAGTCACATTAGGCCTCACATTTTAAAATAAAAGAGCAACGTGTATGTAGGCCTAGACCTAACCTAGCCCTAGGGCCTAGTGTGGGCCTGTGGCCCATCTTGAGATGGTGAAGAAATTAGACCAATGATTGAACAATCAGCTTCTAGCAATGTAAGATCATGGCTTGCCCCTAAAAATCTTGTCGAAAGTTCTAATTCTTTAATGCGTAATCGAACTTTGCTTCCACGAACATAATTGCTTCCATTTTTCACAGGTCGCTGACAAACACAGTGAAACTTCCAGCCAAAGTCAATATACAAGTCATTGTCCACGACATGGAATATTTTCCCACTCACTACTTTACCTTCGGGGTCCCCTAAGTCGATAAATTTGGAATTCCTCAACAGCGAGACAAATGTTTCAACGTTCCGAACTTTCTTCTCTGGTTGAGCAGGGGCCGTATATTTCTCAAATGCTTGAGCAAACCCACCTAGTTTCGTTGGTTTGTCTTCTGAACTAGCTGTACTTTTGTCATTCACCCCATCACCATCTGATGAAAATTGTAGTTTTTGTGTTACCTTGGTATTCTCACGTAAGAAACCGCAGCTAATTTGCTTGATATATTGGAATTTGTAATTGTTTTGACGCAACAAGCATCCCAAAACAGCGGCCATTTTCAAAAATGTGCTGTGCATCAGCTGTGCGATGTTTCTTGTTTGTCATGCACAGCCTTCTAGACCCACGGGTACTCTAAATGGCGCGCGTTATTCAAACGACAAAAAACACCATGTTGTAACCGACCTGGCAAACATTCATACTCGAATTTAAATCTTATAGAAAACAATGTTTTGAACGTTGATGTTTCTAGATCAATATTGATTTATAAATGAATTTATAGTCTATGGAATGTGTAGATTAAAAGTTGTCCCTGGATCTTCTTTATTGGAAGCAGAGACTTTAACCATAAGACCGGCCAAAAAACCACACTATATAGTGAGCCACGTTCTAGGTATGAGATTTTAAGATAATTTTTTATTACAAAATAATGCTTAACACACTTTGAAATTGCATGCAATGTCATTTAAACACTAAAACTATCCAGTTGGCAGTTATTTACTTAAACTTTGCAAAGAAAACACATGCCCTTTTTGCTAACTTTCCGATACTATAAGATGCCACACATTCATGTCAAACAAAAATGCATAACGTAACGTGCATTGTCTAGCTCTAGTAACTTCTTTTTGGTGAAAGAAGTGGTTGCTAGCATAGTTCCGTTATATCATTTAGTATTGAGTATATTAGCAAGCAGACTTATTACAATCGTTTTTCTAATATTGATATTGAATAATAAAATACAATGACACATCAATGAGGAAAGTGTTATCAATAACACCTACTACGTCTGTTCTTCTTCGTCATCCTCTTCTACTTCCGTGGCTGGGCTCGGTGGGTGGAGACCTTCGTCCACATGAGACAATGCCGCGTCATCCCCTCCGTCGGCTAGTCCCCCCACCTTGTCCCCGTCAGCATCGTCGTCCTCTTCGGGAGGGAAGGTCGGTATCTCGGGCAACGGTTCATCCACGATGGACTGTAAGGAATCCTTACCCATTAGGGGTCTCGGCGGTGGTGGCATCTTCTCAGGGTCATAGTTGCCTATCTTCTGGGCGTGCCAAAGAGGAACGATACCCAGGAGCTTCGATTCTTCCTGTGTTGCCGCTCCGCCGTCCCCTTTGGCGCCGTCATCCATGCCCAGACCTTGCATGATACCATCAAACGCTGGGTCCTTCACGTGTACGTAGGCTCCGTATTGGACTGTCTTTAGGTGTTCGAAGGAATACATGCCGGGACCTGAAAGCAGATATTAATAATCAAATGAACGACATTCTCTCTCTTCACGTAATTGCAAAACTGGGCCACGTTGGAAAAATAATGTAGCCATTTTTGTGGGAAGCTTGCTCGGGGTGCTTTTCGTGCCCCTCTTCTAGCTGGTGTCTAACTAGGTATGTTGCGGATAGGGCAATTGTGAATGGATGTCCGAGGGCTGTTTAAAAGGACTTAATCCCTTGCAGTCTCATCAACGACTGAGGAAAACCTCGGAAAAAACCTTCAGCCAGGTTTGCCGGTCTCGACGGGATTTGAACCCGTGACCCCTGTCAGTCCATCCGCCTGAGTGCGTGTATAGTCCAGGTTAATTGTTTTACTAAAACTAGACCCATTTTATTTTGGAATGCGGTATTTAATTTGTCATGGAGAATAGGCCTAGTTTTTGTTGACGTGTCCCTGAGCTGGCAGTTTTGTTTATTTGAGTGATCAATTGATCTCTTAAATAATACAATAAATAATACTTACCCAATGGTAAATTTTTGCTCCATTTCCCATGATACCGGTGATTTGAATGTATTAGTTCTCCTGGACCCTCCATCTTGCCTTTTATCCATGTACCGATATGTTTGCTACCTGATAGTTTGTACATGTAGGTACCAAGTCCATGTCGCATATTCTTGTGCCAATTACCTTAAAAAATAAGAAATACACCTGCCATTTATGCTATGACTGTGAGTGAGGTGCATTGGGTGGGACATTTGTTTGTAAATCGACGAACGAATGGTGCGACACGAGCTGTCACAAACATGTCCATGACGACCTCCCCGACGATGACTACCACGACATATGAGTGAGAACACCTCCCACTACCCGTGGCTGTTTCTGAACAGTATGGGCTTTAATGTAGCATTATGACCTAACAGGTGATGCAACCTAAAACTAAAATAAAGTAAACTAACGTCTGAAACGGGTTGTTTAGTTAACTTATTTGGTTTCGGGCGCGTTAACCGCTGGGTTACGAATAATGCGTCTTTCTAGCCTAGGGGATGTGGGGAGGAAAAACTCATAGACAGATCCAGCCACAGGCAGAGGGAGAAAATGAAAAGTTTCTCATGTCTTGAACGTCGTCAAATTTCGTATCGTTTGGGTATTGTGTTGTTGTTGTTGTTGTTGTTGTTGTAGTAACCGTCGTTGTCAGGGAGGTCGTCGAGGAGATGAGAGGGGAAGGGAAGAATCCCAACGAAGTGTATAATAGTATCCTTGGGAAGAATCCTCGACGACGCAGATCGAGCGACCCATGTTAGCAAAGATGTTAGGTTGGAAGGCGTATTATACATCAGCTGAAAAGGACCCCCAGAATGCTGAATGCAAGCCGCAGCAACTGGGAGTTCACAAATTCTATATATTTACACGAAGATTTCCCAGTCAGCTAACCCAGAAGGCAAACATCATCTTCTCGCCGCTAAGTGTGCATTAGCGAAGTATATTAGAAACGCAAAGATTCATCTTCTAGAACATAAAGCATTGTTTCACTAAACATGTTTTGCTTACCGTCATAGATGTCGCCATTCGGGTACTTGTATATTCCGTACCCGTGCTTCAAATCGCACTTCCACTCTCCCTCGTAGATCGACCCATCAGGGTAGTAGAAGATGCCTCGACCGTACTTGACATTCTGACGATACTCCCCGTCGTAGCGCGCTCCGTTCTTGAAGATGTAGAGTCCCCTGCCGTAGCGGTTCCTCTTCCTGTACAGCCCCTCGTAGGTGTCCCCGTTGGGCAGCAGGGCCCTCCCTCGGCCGTGCCGCTCGCTCAGCTCGTTGCGCTCACCCTCATACACCCCTAGGTCCCCCTCTCCCTCGGGACCCTCGCCGGCCGCGGGCTGGTCCTCGTCCTCTTCGTCAGACATCCTAACAACACTTTGCTCGAGATATTGGTGTGTTTATTTTAAATCTTCGCGTCCATTCATGACAACAATAAGATTGTGTTTTGTCGCAGATCAAGGTAACTATATTGAAAACGAAAAATATAGTGTAGGTTACAGGTAAAATAAATATCTACTATCGTCTCTAGTTTTCATAGTTACACCATGTATTTACCATGGAGTTGGGTACTATTTATAACTCCATGGTTACACCATGTATTTACCAGTTACTATTGTAAGTACATGGTTACACCAGTTTGAGAGAACAGTACTTATTTTATTTTATTTTTTATTTTATTTGTGGCCACATTACAACAGGACAAAATGTCCCACAAGTGTAATTTACCAAACTATGACAATACAAATATAACGCAACAATACAATTTAAAATTAGTTACATAAAAATGACTATAAAAATTATATAAACATGAATGTATGTGTGTGTGAGATGATGAATGAATGTATGTATGTATGCGTGTTGCGTTGTATGTATGATTGAGTGAATGATTGTGTCAGTGTGTTAAGTGGAAATATGAATTGTATGTGAAAGCACGAGCGACTATAGACATTAGTGAAGTTGATTATAATATTTCTTTTAGTTGTTTTCGAAAGTGATGGATGTTACTATTGTGCAAATCTAAATTAGACCCATTTAATGATAAAAGATTGTTGTACGTAGCCTGCAACCTTATTAAACACGAATACTTGTGCACATCAATGCGGCTGGAGGGAAGATGAAACAGTTTATGAATTCGAGTGTTCCTTGGTGGCACATGGTAGTTTAATGACTCAATTAGAGGCGTGTCAAGCAGGTTATTAGCAACTTTGAAGAGCAGAACAATGTCCATAAATTTCCTCCGGCTTTCAAGGGTACTTAGATTGTTGTCAGAACACATACCTAGATAATTTACTCTATGGTATTCCTTATTAGCCTTGAAGCACAAGTGTTTGAAATATCGTTGTTGCACTCTCTCTATAACAGCAATTTTTGTGACATGGTTTGGATTCCAAATTTGAGTTGCATATTCAACTTGAGGCCTCACTAGAGTTATGTAAAGGCGGCGTAATGTTCGTTCACTGAATGTGTCATACACAGTTCCGACACATTCAGTGAACGAACATTACGCCGCCTTTACATAACTCTAGTGAGGCCTCAAGTTGAATTGAATGTTGAATGTGTGTGTTGAATGAAAGTTGAATGAAACCAAAATGATGTTGCTAATAATTAACCAGGGGAATAAAATGATATAAGTAGTTGAAACACTATTTATTAAACACTTAAAGCAACGTAAAGCAAGATGATCTTTTACACACATCAAAACCAATCACCACAACAACATTCTTTTGTTTTCTAATCCCTAGCAACCACTCCGGCAGCTGACGCCCTCTCTAGGCAGCCTTGAACACTATAATAAAAACTAGGTACCATAAGAAAATACCAGCAGATGGCTACATGGCCGAATGTCAGTCGGTGGTCACTTTAAAATATGTAATAGAGTCCCAACATTCCGCCCACCTTGAAACATAGATTTCATAAGAAACAAAAACCCACAATGAGCTGAAGGCAGATTACCCAAAAACTTAAGAATACACATGAAAGTTAATTTCCATCAAAAGGTAAGCAGGATAGTTTCACAATAGGTCTATGCACAACTCCACTTGATGTTTTTACTGTTGCCGACCTCACCAGACTGTCAGAACCAGGATGGGTACTCAAGACTCTGCCAAGTTTCCACTGAAGCGGAGGAAGCCTTTCATCTTTGAGAAGCACCATGGCGCCAGGCTGGATGTTGGCTTGCGTGGCCCACCACTTGGGTCGTTGTTGGAGCCGAGATAGGTACTCCGAGGACCAACGACGCCAGAAGTGTTGAGTCGTCTGTTGGAGCAGTTGCCATCTTGAAAGCCGGTTAACCTTGAGTGATGTCAAGTCAGGTTCGGGAACGGCTAGTAGGAAGTCTCCAGTCAGGAAGTGGCCGGGTGTTAAGACAGAGAGATCATTGGGATCGTTGGAAATGGCAGTCAAGGGACGGGAATTGAGGCAGGCTTCAATTTGTGTCAGGATGGTTGACATCTCTTCGAAGGTCAGAGTGGTGCTGCCAACAATTCTCCGGAGATGGTATTTCATCGACTTTACACCCGCTTCCCAAAGCCCTCCTTGGTGAGGGGCAGCAGGGGGATTAAAATGCCACGTGGTACCTTGATCAGCTAGTTGTCGTTTCACTGCATCTTGATGGTCCGAAGTTCTGATGAGTTTGAAGAACTCTCGAAGTTCTCGAGCAGCTCCCACGAAGTTTGTACCACAATCACTGTAGATGTCATGTGGCCTCCCACGACGAGACACGAAGCGCCTTAAGGCTGCAATGAAGGCTGATGTAGACAAGTCGCTCACTAACTCCAGATGGATAGCCTTTGTAGCAAAGCATACGAATAGGGCGACATATCCCTTGTAGGTTACTCGACTTCTTCCCTTCATGTTCCGCAGAAGGAACGGGCCGGCATAGTCCACACCACAATGTAGAAAGGGACGAGCAGGACGTACTCGTGCTGCTGGAGTTGACCCATCAGTTGGTTGGAAGTTGTATTTCGCTGTCGATGACATCTGATGCATTTCCTGATGTGACGTCGAATTAGATCTCTACCACGCTGACCCAAAAGCGTTGCTGCAGAATTGTTTGCACCAACTGTGGACCCGCATGGAGGTGCTTTACATGCTCATGTATCACAATCAACTCTGTCAGTCTATTATGATGCGGAAGTAGTGCAGGGTGCTTCTGTTCTTCACTCGCCTGAGCATTTTGAAGGCGGCCGCCCACCCTAAGTACACTGTTTTCGTCGATGAACGGTTCAGAGGTAACAGTCGACTCTTCGGTGGTAGCGATTTTCCTTTCTTTAGGCATAGAATTTTCTGTGCTAAATGCTTCCATCTGGACGATGGTCACCCAACGAAACAATGCATTGTTAAGTTCAACTGCTGTCAACGAGGATTGCAGTAAACGCCTGTCACTAGCAAGTCTGCAATTTGAAATGAAGCGCATGCACCACGCTGTCACACGTTGAAGTTTTGAAAGAGAAGACCACTTGTCTAGCAGTGAGACATCGAGCCTTGTGTGTGTACTCGTCACAACTGTCTTCTCTTCGCTTTGCATTGTCTGCTGGTCTGGAGGTTCTCCACTGGAGTGTGGTAACACTGTTTCTCGAAGCCAGGCAGGGCCTATCCACCACAATGACTGATTAGGCAAGGCAGCAGGGGTCAAACCACGCGAAGCACAATCTGCAGGGTTGTCACTGCTTATCACATGACGCCATTGGCTAGGAGGAACGAGTTCTTGTATCACCGCCACTCGGTTAGCGACAAACGTGTGCCAGCGTTTAGGCTGTGCTGCTAGCCAGGCAAGCACGATTGTGGAGTCTGTCCACAAGAAAACGTTCTCCGGTCTTACACAAAGAGCATTTTGTACAAGTACACACAATTTTGCTAGCAAAACAGCTCCACACAATTCCAAACGAGGAATGGTTGTCTGACGTAGCGGAGCAACCTTGGTTTTTCCGGCCACAAGCTTAACGAACACAGAGCCGTCAGAATACAGAGTGCGTAGATACACTACGGCCCCATAAGCTACTTCAGATGCGTCACAGAAACCAACTAGTTGAAGCGTTGTTGGTTGATGTGCAAGAATGCATCTGTCGATTCTAATTTCTTCTATACACGGCAGCTCTTGACAATACTTCCTCCAGTCGTTGCAGATGACATCTGGAAGGGCATCATCCCATCCTAAGTTAAGTCGCCACAATGATTGGAGGAGAAGTTTGGCTGTGATTATGACTGGCGATAGCCACCCTAGGGGGTCGAACACCTTGGCAAGTTCAGAGAGCAACGTGCGCTTTGTGATGACTTTCTGCCTCGGAGGTTGTTTCACACGAAACGAAAACTGGTCAGTTGCTGGGTGCCATTGAAGACCCAGCGTTTTCACAGACTTGTCCTCATCTATGCTCAGGGGCACGTTAAGCTCTCGCATTGGTTCTGGTACTGCTTCCAGTACCGCAGGTGCACTTGACAACCATTTACGGAGTTCAAAGCCACCCTTCTTCGTTAACTGGATTAGTTGACCTTGCAATTCAATTGCCTCGGCAATGCTGTCAGCTCCTGACATCAGGTCATCGACATAAAAGTCCTTTAGCACAACAGAAGCCGCCTTAGGAAAGGACTGTTCTTCATCCAGGGCTAATTGTTGAAGGCACCTTATGGCAAGGAAGGGTGCACAGCTCTCACCGTAAGTGACTGTCAACAGTCTGAACTCTTGAATTGGATCAACTGGCTTCGTCCTCCACACGATCCTTTGATAGTCGGTCTCTGATTGATCAATCTGAATTTGGCGGTACATTTTGGCAATGTCAGCAACAAGAGGAATGATGTGTTTTCGGAATCGAATCAGTATAGGCACGATGTCGTCTTGAAGCTTGGGTCCGACCATGAGTTTGTCATTTAATGATGTCCCTGAAGAAGTCTTTGCCGAAGCATCAAATACCACCCTCAATTTTGTGGTGGTACTGCTCTCCTTCATGATTGGATGATGAGGTATATAATACACCTCAGTCGCGGGCTTGGTTAGTTGATCTGTAGGAACAGGCTCCATGTTACCCAGTGACAAGTATTCTGCCATAAACTCGTCATATTGTCGTCTCTTATCAGGTTGGTGTTTCAAACGTCGCTCAAGAGATGTGAGTCGATGAATTGCTTCATTACGAGATAGCCCCAGTTTTGGACTGTTCTCCCGAAATGGAAGCTTAACTACAAATCTTCCTGACTCATCTCTCGAGTAAGACTTTTCGAAGTGAAGCTCACATAACTTTTCTTCTGGAGTAAGTAAATTTGCTGTCGGTAATTCCTCTAATTCCCAGAACCTTTGCAGTGTATTGTCCACGTCTGCATATTGAACATGCAGTGTTGTTACTAGTGACCTCGGACCAAATGCATTGATAGGGCCCGACAGTACCCATCCGAGAGCTGTTTCCAGAGCGATAGGCGAGCCACTGTTTCCGGAGCAACGGCCAGAGCGCAGGAGCCTTGGATACACGTCAGCTCCTAAGAGAACATCTACACATCCGGGCACATTGTATGTTGGGTCTGCCAGACTTAAACCATTGAGATGTGACCAATTACTATCCTTCTTGACCTGACTTCTCGGTAAAGTACCTGTCACTTTGGGTAGAATCAAGGCCTTCACACCAAAGGTCTCCCCATTGTTAAGTGCTGAAGTGAAGTTCAGTTCCACCATGCCTCGACACTTGCCAACACTGCTGGAAGCCAGCCCTGACACACGTACCTGGTCGACTGTACTCGTAGGCCGAGTTTCTGTACACAGTTTTCTGTGACAAAGGTAGCTTCAGACGCAGAATCCAACAATGCTCGTAATGGCCTAACGATACCTTGTTTATCTCGCACATTGATGATAGCAGTTGATAATAGCACCGTTGAGGAAAAGGATTCCGATGAATAATGAGATGAAACAATATGCTCAGTAGAGGCAACCACATCCTGTTGGCTACTTGGAGGACTCGGATCAATGAAATGTAGTAATGTATGATGACGTTTGTGACAAACGTGACATTTTGCTGAATTACAGTCTCTCGACGAATGACCTGATCGCATGCAATTAAAGCATAAAGAATTGCCTTTCACAAACGAATGCCGGTCGGATACAGTTGCATTTATGAAGTCAGAACATTTATGCAGCAAATGGTTACCTTCACACTTTATGCATGGCTGAACTTGCTGGGACATACTGTGGTGTGAGGAAGTCTGTCTCTGTTCACTAAATTTCGTGCTGCTTGTTGTAGAACCCTTGATCTTAGGGGTACTACCAGCAGCAGCGAGAGCTCGAGCACGATGTTCTAAGAAACTTTCCAATTGTTGAAACTTTGGTGGCTCCTTGGTGGTCAGCGACAACTCCCATTGGCGCCTTGACTCGCCGTCCAACTTCTCAGTAGTGTGGAACACCAAGACTGAACCCCATTGATCAACAGGTTCATCCAGCACCTTCAAGGACCGCGTGCACTCCAATGTGGTATCTAGAAGCTTGCGCAGCTCGCTTGCAGACTCATGCTGAATACTAGGCTGAGAAAACATGCGTTTTAAAATGGAATTTATAATTTCCCGCTTGTTTTGATAGCGTGAAATTAGCAATTCCCATGCTTCAATGTAATTCGCATTGGTCACAGGGATTGACCGGAGTAGAGATGCGGCTCACCATGAAGTGACCCCTTGAGGTATTGTAGTTTCTCAGCTCCGGAAAGATGACAATTCTTGTGTACTGCAGCCTCAAATAGATCCTTAAATGACGACCATGCTTGCAGGTTGCCATCAAACGTCGGCATCTGTAGCTTAGGCAACCTTACATCACTGGATCTAGGTCTACCATCGGTGGACGTGGTCGACGTAGCGCCTCCGTCATCGGTTCCTAGGTCCAATAATCTAGTCCTTATTGTCACCAACCTGTGAAACACGTCGCTAATCTCAGTCTCATACTGCTCGAATACTGCATCATCTTCCGACGCAGCACTGACGGCGTGAAGTAGGCTGTCACTTTCCGTTGAAAGTTGATGCACTCGTTCTTTATGAATGGTGATTACAGATAACTCACTAGTCTGCACGTTGTTGGTGGCATTTTCAAGTCGCGTTACATTACACTTTAAAACACGTTTCCTTGCTAGGAGTTGTTCCATTGCAGCAGAGGATAACGAGGAGTAGGGTAAATAGCTCACAACACACAAATTCCGCAAGGGAGGTAGAAGCAACTAACACAAAATACCGGATATTCACTATCGCGGCCCGGAGGACCAAAATGATGAATGAATGAATGAATGATAACTCTAACAATAATTCAGAACCCCGATGGGGACGGATTTTTTAATTTATGAATTGTATTAAATATTAACAATTCCACCTACGGGAGTGTTTCCTGACTATCCAAATCGAGAATGGAGTTATAAATAGTACTGGCGTACGTTACACCACAATGAAAATAAATTCGTATATAAGTATAATAATAACATGCATGAGTACGGGAGATGGATTAAGTATTAGTAGTTTTAGGGCCCTTTAACAGCTAAGATTATTCGCGCCTCCAAGATAAAACAATTTCTGTAAGTGTGAGTTACCACCATGAATACTTCTTTACAAGGGGTGGAACGTAAGGGGAGACGCGGGGGGACAAGGGGTGGACACGCCTGTGCTGGTCAGAACCAGCCACAAGTGTACGGGGAGGACAGGGGTTCACCCACGTCGTGGTCGTCTTCGTCTGTGTCACTGTCATACTGTGCTGTCACCATCCGTCCGTGTTGTCATTGTCGTCGCCGTCGGGGAGGTAGTCAAAGGGAAGGGGGAAGTTCCCTGACGACGACCCAGAGCTCACCATTAGTTTCAGGGAGTGAAACTCTCCTACTCACGGGCCAAACCACGAGAAGGTAGCGAGTTGGACTTTGATGGCCCACGGGAGAAGGAATATCCTGAATAGAGAACGATTTAACGAATAGAATAGAGAGGTTGTAGAAGAAGAACTCACAAAGTAAGTCTTATCCATCATTATACAGGCTAGCCTCACCCTCACTCACATGCTTATGGGTGTACAAAAAGAATACAATAAAATGAAATGAAACTCCCAAGGGTACGGTATTATCCTTATTTAATTAAAGGGCAAATATGACAACAAAAACGGATGACAATCGGGGCCCGTGTTCGTTTTTATCGTGATATGTAAAAAGTTAATTATAATGGGGAGCAAAGATGGGGAAAAAACACGAGTTTAGCGAACAATTGAGAGGAATAAACTCGAAACAAACCTTCTATTGTATCTTTGAGCATTGTATTGTTCTTCATCCCTGCTATCTTCCTTCTTCTCTTCATTAGGTTTTCATTCGGTTCGAAGGTCCCTTAAAAATTTTCGAGTAGATGTTGGACCGGCTTTTTTCTTCGAGCAGATAAATAAATATATAAATGAAGTGAACCTGAAATCAAAAATTTACGATTGCATTCTAAACGTGACACGTCAAAGTTTTCAAAAGATTTGAAAATTACTTTAATTTTCGTCATGCCGTTTCGAAAAAAAATAAAAATGGACTTTTATCGCTTTTAAAATAACCGCCTGTAATTAAAACTACGCAAGGCGGGCGGTGGTTTCAACAACAACAAACACAAGAGACAGCTGACAGATCGGTCTCGTTCAAAATAGCTGTTTTGTTGTTGGTGCCTTTCGTTGTGTAGAAAAATGCACTGCATTTTATTTGATATTTAGTGGTAAATTGAACGTAAGGGAATGGAAAATATCAGCCAAACAATTAATTGGCTTTTGGCCGATGGAAGTTTTCTTAGCGGAGTTGGCGTAGGAGTGTGTTTGGTCGGTGGTTTCGTAATTCTGTACTTAAAATCAAAACCAGCACGTGTTGATTTCAAAAAAATTACCCTCACAAATGAAAATTTATCAGCATGCCAGGATGGCGAAGTAAGTATTAGGCTACATCTTCAGTGTATTATTTAAATTATATTTAACTCCATAAACTTTGCATAACACAACTGTTTGAAAGGGTTTCCGTTTAGGTTAAGGCTGCCTAGCCTAGACTGGATAAAGGTTGTGGACTTGAAGCTAAGCCTAGGCTAAGCAGGCCCGATGGCCATTCTCATGATTGAACATTGGACTGATATTATATCAGACGTTGAGGAAAATGTAGCAGTTGAGTTCCAAATTCCAATGTATCGATGTAAATCGAAAATGCGTGCATTATTTTGAGGTTATGTAAGAATATCTTTTCATTGTAGATTTAGAAATACGTTTAATGCTGGGTTCTCAACCCAACGTAACAGCGTAGGCTAATGTGCGCTCCTCCTTCTCCGTAGCATGCCTAGGCTAGAGAGTCAGAGCCCCTAAATGTAAATCAGAGCCTTCTACATGATTTCCTCTGCTCCCTGCGTCCATGTCGGTAATCTAGCATGTCGCTGGCCAATCAGGCTCCGGAACGACTTATGCCACAGCCCCACCCTTGTTTCTTCTAACCACCCCATTCATATTGCTGAACCTACCTATCCAGGTAATCTTTTGGTTGGTATGGACAGTTTTTTTTTGTGTAGGCTACCTACAAAACCTTTAACGTCGCTATTTTAAATCTAAAGTACCTACTGATCAAAAACTGTCCATACCAACCGAAAGAGTTCCCCTATCCACCCTCCTACTTCCTTCTAATGACCCCCAACATAGGGTAAGCAGCGACACTGGCGTAGAGCTGCCCCACATTCCTCGGTATCTTCCTCCCACTTCCACACCCTCCTCGTAAGCATCTCTACATTGCACCTTGGTTACTTATAGGCCTACCCATCTTCCTCGTAAATCCAAGACTATCCATAGGCCTACCAATTGAGGACTACCTAGGCTGATTATGCATTTCTTTTTAGGTTGCAAATTCCAATGGTGATTACAAGCTTATTCTTGTGGTGCGAAATGACTTGAAGATGGGAAAGGGGAAGGCAGCTGCTCAGGTAAGATGCTCAACTAAACATGATATAGATAATCATTTTGGGATAGGTAGGCTAAATGGCCTGCTAATGAGAATGTAGAACTTAACATTAGGATGGTGGCTCAAGTAATGGTATGTCATTCAGTGTAGGTGCATAGCCTACTACGTAGTAGCCTACTTCATTGTTTCAGGAAATCTTGTCTTGAAAGTAAAATTTTAAATATAGGTAATGAGGCTAATAACCTACATAAAAAAATATGTTGTTTAATGTGTATGTTTAGGGCTATTTGTTTATGTGTATTATGCACGACTATCCTATTCGGTTAAAAAACTGATTTACAAAGGAGGACAACGTGTAACGTCCTGTTAGGAGTGCCACATTAGAAAAAGAAAATTTTACATGCTTTAATAAATCCAACCAACTTCTTGAATTCAAGGGTAAGAGAATCAATGAAAGGGGGCATTAATTTTGTTGTATTTCATTCATTCATCTCTACTGGTCGGCTAGACGCATGATGACTTTATAAAGTAGATGGGGGCATATGAAAACAACATTAGGGCCTGTCTATGCAAGAATTTGATTCTCTTTGGCCTTGGAATTTGTTAATTTGTTAGGTTTCATTATTTGTAATTGCAATGCCCAACACGGTCTTACTTGCAGCCGTGGGAGTATGAGGGTCAAGCCCTCTTTCAACACTTAGTCTAGGGGCAGGGCATTTGGAAGATGATATTTGATATTCATATCCCTTCTCCTTTCATTAAGGAACATGTCAAATAAACCTTGGGCCTAATACAATCTCATTTGAATAATAGGCTATTTGCACAAATTGTCTAAGTGTATTTTTTTCGATAGCCACTAACACCCTATATAGAACACACAAAAAAATTGGATCTCTACATTTTTTAGTTTGGCCGTAATATTGTTTTTAGTTTTCTTGGTCAAATTAGCGTTTTGAAACGCACCTGGTCGCGCGCCATTTTCGTGACGTCACCGGCCATGTAGGCTACCAGCGGACGCATTGGGATAACACGCGCAGGGGCCCTGCTTTCGCGGCAATCAGCAATAATTGATCGAATCATAAGTATTGTGTTGGGTGTTCCTTTATGCTTGTGTAGCTACGCTACATAAACTGTATTTTAGTGTTCCCAAAGATTTGAGGCGTAAATCGACATGTAGCATACATAGGGAATGTTGTTCTTACCAATATGAACTGTTAACTGTAGGCCGAGCTAAAGGCCTGTAATCTCGGGGGTTATGCACCGTAAAACATATTTGTTTGGTACGTTATATTCGTTATTAATTAGTGGTGGCATTGTATTATGATAATTAATTATTAATAATAATTTATCTTGCTGTATAAGTTGCACGAATGTATTTTTTTGTATGCATTTTACCCTTCTAGGCGTCAAATAGCCAACCTACGTGAAAGTGAAAATCCTGATCGCCAACCTCACGGTGGTAAATTAACATGAGTTGTGGTTGCCAAAAATAGTATGTTAGTAATTAATGTCCGTGAGCCTTTAAAACTATTTTCTAGTATATAAAAGTGCAAAATGAACTTGTGTAGGCCGAGCTATATGCCCGGCCTACAGGCCTACAATCTCGGGGGTTATGCACGGGAAAACATAATTTTTTGGTACGTTATATTCGTAACTAGGAAAACGCTAAAGTCCCGCCGCGTTGATGGATGAGCTTTTTAAAAATTTTAGTTTGCATGGGATATCTTTACTTTTGCAAGTTCTTTGTTTTGCTGCCTACGCATTGTAGCTGATTGTTGTCAAGTTTCTTTTGTTACTGTCAATTGGTATTATTTACCGTAAAAAACTTATATTAAAAGCTTTATTTCTATAGATTCTGGTTAACTATTTAAACTTTTTCTTTTAAAAGGTACTACATCACCATAACCTTAATGTCCATGTATAATATGAACGTTGTAGCCCCACCAGTTTGGTCAGAATTGGCCCAAATGGCACGAAAATATCGCACCAAAAATCGGAAAAAATCGTAAAAGTACGATATTCATGAGAAATATTTCTTCGATTGTACCCAACAGGGGCGGATTGGGCCGCCGGGCAACCGGGCGAATGCCCGGTGGGCCGGTCTGTTGGTAGGGCCGGTCGGCCGAAATGCTTAGGCGTCGTATCGGTAATTTTGAAAGGTTGACCTAAATGTTGAATACAGTAGTTTAAAGATATTAGGGGTAAATTAAGTGTGTACCAAACTTGACAAACACTTCCACGGAACAAAAAAATGTAGCCGGGCGTCACTCATTCTCCATTCATCCTTTACGGATGACTACATGATACGTGCGACCCTTTTCTACCCAAGCTGTCATATTTATTGGCGCAAATGTCAGACATCACCCTTGTTTAAAGTCTATGTGTTCACCCATACGAGAGGTCCAAGAAAGGATATTTTAAACACAATGTCCAAGATACCATATTGCTAATTATGGATAAACGTTCACAAGACAAAAAGCGGACAGTAAAAATAATCGGTGGCGCTGAGAAGGTAAGGGCTATAAAGCGACGCATATTGGAAACACAGGCAAAATTGTGTACTACTAGGAAGCTTCGCAAACGCTTTTTCAGGCGCGTTGTTGGATGAGCGTATGTTTTTTTTAACGAAAAAGGCGTAAAATTGCGATTTTCATGCGAAATTATTTTACGATTTCACTCAAATTTCACACAAATATATAAATTCATAAAATTAAGGTTCTGTGAAAATATCATTACAATCAGATAAAGCATGTAGGTGTTAAAAGTCGAAGAATGTTTTAAAAAAATTTAAAAAATCGTAAAATTGCGATTTTCGTAAAAATAATATGTCGATTGCGCTCAAATTTCACACGAATATATTAATTCATAAAATTAAGGTTCTGTGAAAAAATCATTACAATCGGATAAAGCATGCAGGTGTTATAAGTCGCAGGAATTTTTAAAAAATCGAAAATAAATTGTAAAATTACGATTTTAATGAGAAATAAGTTTTTGATTGCGCTCAAAAACGTGGCAGTTCTAAGATTAGAGATTTCAAAGGCCTCCAGAAAAAGTCATGGCAATTGGAGTATCGGTTTAGCCGGAATCGTGTTAACAAACAGACAAAAATACCACAAAAAAAAAACATTCCGGATTTTTTTCTCCAGTGTAGTGAAATGGAATCTTCGCTTCGCTCACCAAACTCATCTAAAAATTTAGTGTAAGTCCAGCCAGATGTGAAAACTCAGACTCTTGCAGACACTTTTCCTGAGGTCTTGACTCTTTCTGTAAAGGAGCAAAGCGTGCAAGTGTATAGTGATACAGATAGGATAGGACGCGAATGGGTGCCTGAAGGTATGCAGTGAGGGCAGTGGCATAATTAGGGAGGGGCGGGATAAGGCCCTCAAAATGTCTTTTTTGAGCCTAGAAATCGGGAACTAACTAACAATATGTCCAAAAAAATTGCCTTCGCAAAAAGGCATCCGGCGGCTGGGGCTCCGCCCCAGATCCCGCGGTTTTCCGCTCATAATTTTGGGCCGCTCACAACAGATTGCCCGGGCCGGTTTTCTTCCCCAATCCGCCCCTGGTACCCAAAAACAATACACCTCTAAGTTCAGAGATTTCGAAGGTCCTGTCAAATTTTCATCAAGATCGGATATGCCGTTTGCCTGGTAGAGAGTTAACAAACAGACAAAAAAAAAAAAAAAAAAAAACCCGAGCTAAATTTTTTGGGGGTCAGTGAAATTGAAATCTTCGCTTCGCTCATTCAATAATTAATTAGTGGTGGCATAGTATTAAGATAAATTAAAATTACTCATGTGTCTTACTGTATAAATTACATGAATATATTTACTTGTATACATTACCCTTCTAGGCGTCGAATAGCAAATCTACGTGAAAGTGAAAATCCTGATCGCTTACCTCACGGTGGTAAATTAACATGAGTTTGTGTTTGCCAAAAATAGTATGCTAATTATTAATGTCCGCGTGAGCCTTTAAACTATTTTCTAGTCTATAAAAGTGCGAAATGAACTTTTAGAGGCCGAGATGCCCCGCCTATAGGCCTACAATCTCGGGGTTATGCACGGGAAATCGTATTTGTTTGGTACGTTATATTCGTAATTAATTAGTGGTGGCAATTGTTTTATGATAAATTACTCATGTGTCTTACTGTATAAATTACATGAATATATTTTCTTGTATACATTGCCCTTCTAGGCGCCGAATAGCCAAACCTATACTTGAAAATCCTAGGGTGGTTTCGCGCACAGAGGTTTTGCGGGAAAGTTAATTTGGGTAGGTTTGTACGTTATCATCGAATGGCAGTGAAGTATGGTTAACTACTCATTTACCTATTAGAATCAGAGACTTCTGGTTAATTAATATTATTAGCCTCTGCCTTCCTTGAATCCATAATATTCTGCCATGATAGGCGGAGGCCTGCGTATTGGATTTGTACGTCAACCAAGCAAGTCCACTACCTCTACGAGCCTCTTACATGGCGGGTGACGTCACGACCAATCAGAGCGCGTTATCGGTTGCCACGGCGGCATTTGAAAATTACGCATTTTCAAACACAGTTTTCTTATAGAATACATTTTTTTTAAACGTTCAAACCAAGTTTTTTGTGTTTAGAATTTAAAATGCATCAGGAAACACCCATTAATTAGCATTTTTGAACTTCTTGCATATACCCCATTGATTTAAGTTACGTATTGCTGGTGCGCGTCACATTTAAAATCTAATAGCCTACACATACGCGAGTGTTTCCCAACTGATAAAATCGAGAAATAAAATTCCACTAGGACTACCGGTACTTAATTTATGATCATAATTCAATGGAAAATGATTCAACGAGCAGTTTTTTTAATTGAAACGTGTGCATTTAGGCCTAATAGGCCCTATAGCAACAGCTAAAATTCTGTAAATTACTTAGGCCTACTAAACAAAGCCAATATTGAATTAAATTTAAATGATTAATTAATTTTAATCTAATTCTAATTATTAAACTTGTCCAACATTTTTATTTTTTTTAGGCTATATCACTACTTTGAGTTGAGAGGCTGGTAGTTTGTCTTGTATGACTTTTGAGTAGAGATGTGCAAAAATGGTTTTTTAAAGTTTGAAAATTCGCGTCTTAAAAATAAAAATTTGCGATTTGTCGCGATTTAAGGCCCTACCAAAAAACACAATTTTCTCGTGCACAACTTAAAAAAAAAAAAAAAAAAAGTTTCAGGATAATTTGATTGATTTTAATGATTTAGCCTAAAAGAAAAACAAGCTCATGAGAGTGAAGTTCAGAATCAGTTTTAATTTTAAGCTCAATTTCAGCCTTCAGTTTTCAAAGTTTCTGACAGTTTTTACCAGAATTAATTTCGTCTACCCGGCACCTACACCAAATTTACGAAATTATGCATTTTTTATGTGATATCTTTTGATATGGATATGAACTGAAGTATTTTGAGCTTACTCTCGTTCAAACGATTATTACGATCTCACAATCGCGTTGTATGACCCGGCACCTCCACCATATGTACCAGCCAGTATTAATTTAATTTCGACTTCGACCCGGCACCTCCACCAAAACTTTGAATTTTTTTTATTTTTTTTAAATTTCGTGACCTAATTCGCATTTGAGGACATAATTGCTAATTTTGCCACTAGTTCGCGGTATCAACTAAAATTTCGCAAAAATTCGCGAATTGGAAACTGGTACCATTCAATCACAATTCATGAGATTCATGTGCAAACTGAATTTGAAGGGATTATATTGCAACTTTAAAAAAATTCGCAAATTTCGTTGTCACCATTTTTGCACATCTCTACTTATGAGGCTCAAAACTATAGATGTTAATGCACGTGCATTAATTTTGCAGTGTGCCCATGCTGCAGTCCTGGCCTACCAACAAGCTAAGAAAGCGGATCCCAACGGTCTCAAGAAATGGGAGAGGGGAGGACAAGCGAAGGTGGTGGTGAAAACGGAGTCCGAGCAAAGCCTCTTGGATATTGCGGTAGCTGCCAGGAAAGTCAATTTGATCACAAGTGTCATCCGAGATGCTGGAAGAACTCAGATTGCTCCCAACTCAAAAACAGTCCTTGGAGTTGGCCCAGGTCCAGCCGACCTAGTTGATCAAGTTACCGGACATTTAAAACTATACTAAGAGTGTAGGTTAAAAATAACATCCACACTTACTTGTATTTGTTATATATTTGAAACTTTTTGAAATATTAGGGTATAATATTAATAAACAAACATTGTATAAAATAATACTTTGTTCAAAAGAAAACTACATCAAAGAAGTTCTATTTAAGCATTCAAAGAATTACTTAATTTGGTTTAACATATTTTCTTTCTAAAACATTAAATTGTCACTTATATTTTATTAACACAAGTTGCCAAAGTATACCCTCAGTATTTAACATAATACATAAATTTGCAACACCAGAACCTAAATATAATCGTACACTAATAAACAATGTATTTTAATTATATAGTAATTAAAAGTATTTTGGCTTGGAGGGAACATGATTTTCATTTAATATAAACAATCATAGTAAACTATTTTATAAAACCTAACTTGAATATAAAAAAAAACAATATTATTCAGGTGACATAAACTAGGAATGTACGCGCGATGATAATATTAATCGATTATCGAGTTGCAGGGTGTTTTTGATATGCACTTTTTTTCTGTTTTGAGCAAGAAACACAAGAGACTTCTAACTGATTTAGGCAAAGTTTTCCTTAAAAAAATTGAATTATATTTTTAGAAACGCTGGAAGTAGCCTAGGCCTATTTGATCCGCTACCAACTAGACAAGTTTTGAAACACTGATATTGTTAATTTATTTTAAATCAATAAAAATCTGATTGAAATAATTGAAATGTTGATTTCAATCAAATAAATCATTACCGTATTGTTCCGAATATAGCGCGATGTTTTTTTCCGAAAATACAATCTCAAAAACAGCACTCGCGTTATTTCCGCGCGCTTGCATTTGAAATAGCGCCTGAACATAGGCCACGCCTCTATACAACTCCCGCGCATCGTCTGCTGCGCTTCGCCCCGCCCACCCACTCGATGCCACTGAACTCGACCGAACCTTGGGCGAAACTGTCTGCTAGTCGTCAGAATCCTTGGCCGTGATCACATCGTGACCTAGCTTGACCTACATAGATTTTGTTCGTCGGGGTTGTCTATCTACAAGAGTCTACGTAACGTAATAATGAGTGATGAAGGAGAAGATGAAATGGCTCAAGATGAACAAATGAAGACTGCTGATCGCGTGGAAAAGAAAGGTTCCTCTGCCTTACAAATCAGCAAGGGATTGCGAAGGAGCTAGGCCTACGACGTAAACATTGAAGACCAGGAATCAGACTGGTGAACTGTGGTTGACATGTGAGCTTGTGCTTGGCCCTACCCTGTTAAAAACCATAGGCCTAAGCAGGCCCTAACATTGTTCAAAATGTTTTGTTGTAAGTGTTTCATGTACATTTTAATTTTCTTTGATTTTTTTCTTTTTTCTTGAAATGATTCTGAAAAATTGGGGGTCGTGTTATATTCGAGGTCGTGCTATATTCGGAACAATACGGTATTTATTATTTTTTTAAAAATCAAAATCAAAAAAATCTCACACCCTGTCGAGTTGCATGTTTTATAAATACAGAGTATCAACAAATTTCCAGTGGTGGCAGACTGCCATACAACCCCTATTATATATTAGTTTTGTGTGAATGATCATTTCATTTACCTATTTACATAATGTTGACCCCTCACACATTGTGCTTGGGGCATATTATGATAAAAAAACAAAATCAATAATTTGACATTTCACGGTCACATAGCACTAAAATATTTCACACTAGGCCTATATTTTCTGACCGTAAAAATTTGGTGCTGATAAAAAATATTGGTAGGCCTATAATTTCTATTTTCTAACAACATTATAGATCGATATGCAATCCCCTTTTTGATTATCGATTATTTGTATTTTATCGCTGCGCATCCCTAGTAGTAATACTAGAAACAAAATATCTGATATGGGTTAAATTTAACTGTTTGTGTATCACATCAATATTTTAGCACTGTGATGGAGGTTGATTAAAGCTACTTGTAAACTTGACTGTTGCTGTGTTATTTCTACTACTAGGTATCGGTGGTGGTGGTTGTTTTGTGGCCCGTAACCTGGGCAATGGTGCGATTGTCATATTAACCTCCCTCTCTAAGCCTACCCGCACTTTTCCTTCTTCCGACACTCTTTCGTTAACATTCATTGCAGCAATGTCTTGGAGAAAACTTGCAACCCTAGGTTGCTGTTTCTCCCCTTCATCTCCAAAGTACACTATATTAGTCCTGTGAGCCTGCAACATAGGTTTCTTGTAACTACCCGCACTGCACTGGGAGTCTGCGATGGAACGTCCGTCACCCTCGTCGCGCCTACTCAACTCGCTGTAAGGAGACCCACCCCGCACTTTGCCTTCCCCCGCCGCCAGAAAGTCTGTCGTCGTCAAATCACCGTTTTGTTGCAGTTGTTGCAACGCGGACGAAGAAAGCCAGGGCTTGTTGGTGCTACTTAAAGGTGAACTCGTAACAGAGTCCGTACTTTTTGGTGTAATTTCTTCGGAATTACCGGATAAGAGTCCTAGTTTGTCGAGTCCGGCCACGAGCATTGCTTCGGTGGTGTCCTCAGTTTGTACTTGGGTGTCCTGTGATCTGGTAGGGAGGAGTAGCTTGGATAGAGGCGGAGCTAATCCCAGACCAATACTTCGTTCGTGGTACACGTCCGATATAGTTGGCGTCGACTCTCGATTCAGCCTCCTCAATTGAGTAGCTATGATTTGGTCCTGTATATTTGTGCCGCTGCTTTGGCCGCCCGCTACATTACCATTGGCAGAGATAACCTCGGCAGCTTCTTCGAATACTGTTGAAACTGGAGTGGCTGAATCACCATTCTCTGGTGGGAAGTAATGTAACCGTGCCACATCCTTTGCATTGCTAGCCTCTTCATTCAAGACAATTGGTTTTCTAGACCCAGCCAGATTGGATAACTCTGTTCTGCAACTAAGACGATCTAGCACAGTTGGCTGAGCGCTGGTGCTGGGAGCACTCTTCACTCGAGGCCCGGGGTACACCGGTGTTCCGAAGTCTGAATCCGAGCTGTGCGACTCGAAGCCGGCAGAAGTGTAGAGGCCAGGTGTAGCCGCCGGAGCAGGATGGGGTGGAGCAGGGGCTGCTCGAGGAGGGGGGAGTGGGGGAAGTGGATGATTTAAGTGCGACTGCATTCCCGCTCGTCGTAGGACTGTTGCGTGACCGTTGCCTTCCCAATCGGTCGCCGAGCTAGCGGAACTGGAGGAGTCTGGTCTACGATGGTACGGGACCGTCTGGTTTGGAACGTCCGTGGGTGGGGAGGTATCCGATGTGGAATAGAGGGTTCGTATCCGTGTCTGGTGAGCAAGAGTGAGCGTGGCCATGCAGGGTAGCACAACGGGCGGGCTGGGTGTGAAGGCAGCATCGCTCTCGCCTCCTCCCCCCGGCCTACCCACCGCCGTCTTGATTCGCCCGCTCTCCGCAGCGCAGGCTGTGCGCCCGTCGGGCTCGCCACGCCGCCTCACGTAGCTGGTGAAGGCTCCCCCCGATCCGCGCAGTCCCGCCGGAATGGTTGGGCGGGGAGATACAAAGGGTAGGGGTGGTGGGGGGATCAGCGAGGACTGAGAGAGAGATAGTGGAGTTGATCTAGAACACAGGCCTTCGTCTTCGTCATCCAGAGACGTCAGGCTCTCCAGAGAACTGGACGATTCCAAGCTCAAACTCTTGGGAGCCTCTTGTGTATCGAACAACGCCAGTAACGCCTGAAGAACAAACTGAATGTTCCGCCTGTTTGCTTGCTTGCCAGTGCGTAGAATTACCTCGTCCTGACCCACCTCCATTAAATCGAAGCCTAAAGAAGCCAGCAACTCATGACAACCTGGTACTCTCCACAACTTCACGCTGATTGGAATCTCGATGCTTTCCGATTCAATGTTCTTCATGGTAAACTGCCCAATAACCTGCCTGATTACTCCTATTATGTCATCTGCAATCTCAACATTGGCCATCAATTTGGAAAGTGCATATAGTGACGTTCCCGTCAGTCCAAGTAGAGCTTGCAAGCTCGCACTACATTGTGTTAAACGTTCTTCTGGGTCACTTTGTGGGAAAAACACAGAAGATGGTATTCCATTGGCTGCAGGTTCAAATCTGAAACCCACCGACATCAATAAATCTTTCCAGCCATTGATATGTCCCACTTTATTTTCAATACTTTTCTGTGTTGTGTACATTGCATTTTTCTGGCCACGGTGAATTCGTTGTAGCGATTTCTCCACAAGGTGCAGAGTGACCCTGAGAGCATCGCGGCACTTCTCTGGACTCTTCAACAGCTCGCAGAGAGCCTGGCCCATCAGTGCAACCTTGTTGGAGAGGCGTACGTCGGCTCCCACAAGCATGAAGCCCGCCCAGTTGGCAGGATGGGCAAAGTGTTTGGTGTGCTGCACGGTCAACATTGCTTCGGCCAGCGCCCTGCTCACCCGGGCCCCTTGGAGCAGTGCAGAGTAGAACGCACGCAGCAAGATCTTGGTGGCCGTGTCTGGTACGGGCCACAGCGAGACCAGCACGCACTGTGCGCCAGCCGCCAGTAAGGCCCGGGTAAGGCCTATCACTCCGTCGGCCGTGGCCCAGCCGTGCTGGTCTCGCGTGTGGCTTGAACTGACAACCACTAGCCTCGCTGATAGGCGTAGGTTCAACAGGTCGGCCGCCGTCAGCAAGAACTCCGACAGCGAAGGCAGCTCCATCGTCGACGAGACTTCCGAACTGTCTTCCTCGTGTTGTTCGACGCCCGCTTCGGTGTAGAATCTTTTAGGCTGCTGCTCGACCATCTCCCCCGGAGACAAAACAATGGCAGACAGCTTCCAGGAGACGTGCGTGGCCAAGTGGACACACTCTGCCTCTCCAATCTGTCGGAGCACAGCCTCCTTGCTTGCTTGACCACCCACCAGCGCTTTGGCCTGCAGCATCTCTGCCACCATGGCTGCCTCCTGCTCGGCATAGGGTATGTCCCCCCAACCCCACTGATCAGTCACCGAGCCCGGTAGTCTCGGATTACCCACGACCAGCGCTGACATGCTTGCCTGCTCCGGGTTCTTACCCGCAGCTACTGCCAGTGCGCGCGCCGATCGCTGGTTTGATCTCAATGACGTCAGCGAAGGAACGACCAACAAACTGAAACGTTCACATAAGAATTCTGCTCCTTCCGTATTTGGCTTTAGAACCGGGAAAGGCACGAGATACAACTCTCCCTCCAACACTAGTAACAGCTCTCGCCGCCCGCCACATCCCTTCCCGTGGGGTACAGCACCGCTAGTCTTGGTACACGTCGACGGAAGGCAGTCTTCGAACGGTGCGACGAGCAACTGATAGAGCGCGTTGAGACACGAGGGGCCTTGCCACGACTGATGTGGGGGTATCCTCGAGCGAGTGCTGCCCGGTCGACTGGCCGGCCCGCTCGCCACGGACCCACCCACACTCCCCAGGCTGAACAAACTACTCAAACTATAATTGCTGGAGTTGAAGATGTGATTCCGGTTGACCATCCTGAGGAACCCGGTCCGGTCTCCGTCTTGATTCAGCCGGTCTCCCAACTCCTCCAGATGCTGCGACCAGATCTCCGAATCGTTGTCCTCGCTGCCCCTTCCTCTGGGCATCGTGTGCAACTCCACGCCCAGGCTGTCTCTGACGCTCTGCACATATTGCTCTAACAGGGATGCAGTGTCCTCACCCCCCTCGTGGAACCTCACCACCCCCCTGCCCGGCACCAGGAACCAGGCATAGAGGTAGCCTCCCGCGAGGCTGTAGTATAACACGGAGGCCTTCTGCCTGTTCACCACCTCTACCAGCTGCTCCAGGGACGGGGAGTGGGTTCCTCCGCTGGGCTGCACGCCTCCCCCCTGTCGCTCCAGCAACAGATCTACGAACGCCCGCGTGCGACCTCGTTCAGCCACCACCAGCCCCTGGTCGCTGCGTCCGAGACCGACCAGCACCCTCTGCAGAGCCTGGTACGAAGCCGTCTGCAGGTCGAAGAGCGAGAGCTTGTAGTCGGGCGAGCCTCGGGCCTCGCGTCTCATGGCCTCTAGGAGGCGGGCGGCTCGCTCTAGCTGGGCCTGCGAGGCGTCTAGCTCCCCGTGACCCCACAGAGCCAGACCCAGACGGTGACGGATACGAGCCTCTTCCTCGCGCCTGCCAAGGTGTTCGGCGATCTGTAGACCCTGCTGGAGATACGCCACTGCCTGGCTGGTGTTGCCCAGGGCGTGGTGGATGCGACCTGACAAACAGAACACCCTTCTCGTCAGACAAAACATCCTAGTATACGTACAACAGTATAGAATAGGGGGCATACACAAAATAGGAAAAAGAACCTTGCTCACATGCAAAACATTATTGTTTTCAATCATTTCCTATCAATGAGCTTGAAATAGCTGTTTCATTATTTTTGTAATACCGGTAGATCATATTTTTTTAAGAAACTTCTACATAGACTGCCTTTATAAATGTTTATTATTCATTCACTTAGGTACCTATTCATATTTCAACTCAGAAAAAAATATAGTGGAATCTCTTTGGCGAGTTAAAAGTTTCTCTTTAAATTTATACTCAGTGCCCCATCTATATACAAATCAATTTAATATTAAGATTATTGTTTGGAAATCATTTTCTTGTTATCGCCTTAAAAATTGGGTTACATAAAATTATTATGTTTCTAGTCCCATTATAAAGTAATAGTATCTGAACTACCCTTACCCAAGCTGCTGTAAGCCATGGTCTTGGCTAGCTTATCGTTGGTCTGAGCCGCAACCGACAAGTGCTGCTCCTGGTATCTGACGGCTTCCTCAAAGTTTCCCAGGGCCTCGTGGACGGTCCCTAGGTTCCCGCACGCTCGTCCCTGCAGGGCTGCCAACCCGAGCTCCTCCGCCGTGTCAAGGTCATCCTGGTGGTAGCGTAGCGCAGTCGAGTACTCGCCCATCTGCTGGTAGACTGCGCCAAGGCCGCACGATGCATCGGCGCCAGCTATTTTATCTTTTAGTTCCCTAGAAGCATAGACAAATTTTAATCAGCATTTGTCTATATAAACTAGAGCAGTGGTTCTCAACCGGTGGTCCGCGGAGCTTTAACAGGTGGTCCGCGGTAGTAGAGGACGGATTACATTTTTATGTATGTTAGCCTATACATTATAAATTTATTTACTACAAATCAGAAATTAAAAAAGTCTGCCCCAACCGGGAATCGAACCACGGATCTCCCACATTCCAGGTGGACGTCTTAACCACTAGACCATCAGGACGGGTACATTTTAAATAAAAATAAATAAAAACAATTACACCCACGGGAGTGTTTCCCGATCAACCAAATCGAGAAATATAAATTTATATTATTAATTTCATACATTTTTAACATCCTATTATTTTTATTTTCTTTTTGAGCGTAACTTGCAAAAAAAAAACAAAACGTACCATTGATCATTGTCAACTTAGCATTTGGATAGCTTATAAGTAGAGACCCGATTTTATGGTTTTATTTATTTGCAAATTTCGTTTTTAAAAATTGAAAATTAGGTGTTATGTGTTTTTAAAAAATCAAAAATTCGGTGTTATTATGGTTTTATTTTAAGGGTGTCAGTAATCACAAAAATTGGATTGGACAATTTTTTTTTTTTTTTACTACTACACAATAGTCCAGTTAGAATCGAATATCCGTTTGCATTTTGTTGAGACAGATTTTTTATGATTGATAATTGTAGAGGGTCACTAGTAGATGAGAAATCGCGAGTATATATTTTTTCTATGTTGGGTTCTTGGAGCCAAATTTGGATTTTGGAATTTTCATACTTTTGGCGATAACTTCTCCAATATCGCGCGAATCGAAAAAATTTAAATTGCATTTCCATTTGATTGTTCAATAGAAATAAGATAACAACGGTTAGATTAGGTTTATAGTTGAAATGTACAGTCACTGACAAAAGTTCTGATAACATGTGTTTATTTTACAATACACGACCTGTTCCTAATGTGGAAAGTTTTTTGCGAATTATTCATTTGGAACTATAATTCATGAAATCTAATTACGTATCTTTTGAGTGGACTAGCATTTTGTATCGTTAAAACTATGAAAAATAGGGGTGGTTTAGAAATCTCGTCGATTTTGAGCATAGAGATTTTATGCTGCGAAATCTCAAACCTGTGTATCTTTTGAGAGGTTTGGTAGTATTCAAGAAGGGGGTTTGGAACTCTTTTAGCAAAGTGATTGTTGTAAAAAGACAGTTGAATGATGGATGGTAATGAATACGGGAGGAAAATGGATTTAATTGTGAAATAGGCCGAGCCTTAATTTGGTAAGATGACTATTAAATAATATTATTTTAAAGGGACCACAGGACTTTCACTAGTTTAAACCTATGCGTTTTGACCTCACATGTGTTTAAAATTTTACATAAACTATCTCGCATCAGTTAAAAATACTTATTTTTGTAGCCATAGAGATTAATTTTTATTGTAGCTATATAGTCCGGGGTCTATACGCAAATTTGAGGTCGAACCTTGGACAAATTGCAATAGAAGCGAATTTGGTATCATTGGATTCAGGGAAAAAAACTTAATAACCCATAAAGAAACCCCTAAAATCCCCAAAGGGTGGGTGGGTCTAATCATCCCCTAAATGAAAGTGTAATAAAATTGAATTTAAAAAAAATGAGTTTATGAAACCTAGTATCCATTGTATGTAATCAAAGCTTTTTCAAGGGTTTTTCGAAAAAAAATATGACAATTGTTCAAAATTAATTTTGTGTCCAGCAGAGGTCAATGAAGGTCAAATTTTATATTTTTTCAATGTAATTTGGTAAACGTTTTTTTATTGGCACAATAATGTTTTATGATTGTCTCATTGTTGTAAATAATTAGTAAATGGCCACACTTGATACGGTATAAGTCAATTGTTGCAACCCCACTTCACGCGAGTGAAAAAAATATGAATATAATAATATATACTTTGCGTTTTTTTACTATCTATTAACAATTATATTCATAAAAGAACAATTATTTGAACTATGAAACATATATTTTTATTGAAACATCAAGCAAGAAAGACAATCTATTTTCATAAGTTAACTTTGATTTGCATATTGTCTGATGGTTGTATTGTTTATTCTTGTATTGTATGTATGTGTTTCTGTTTCATTTTTGTTAGTTTTATGTTGTGTTCTATTTCAATGTCAATAGCATGCAACGGTTATTTCTTTTTCACGTTCTTGTGGCGATCCATTCAGGACACCATACAACGTCATCTCCCCCCTCTTCAAGGGATGGTCATGTGTCTAACTTTGGGTTCGGACAACCGTACTCTGCTATAAAACGAGAGCTCCTTGGAGGGCCTCGCTAGTGGTTCGGTTATGCCTGCCACTCGCAACATCTATCCTGTCTCTCTGTTCAATGTACATATTGTCACAATACACTATCCTAGTTAAACCTACGTCACTTGTTCTCATTGCTACGCCTTCAATATCCACACCATCCTTCGTCGAGACCTAGTCGCGAGACTTCGAATGCCCTCCTCTATGATAGACACCTAGACCTCGAGTTAGCTGCCTCATATAGGCTTAGACGTCGAGACGCCGAGATTATCGCCTACTATAGGCTTAGTCGCGAGACGCCGAGCTCCCGAGCTTCTTATAGGCTCGCATAGCCCACAAAATAGGTGTTCTAGACACCAGTCTCCATTTACGCAGAAGTCCTTGGGGGTTTGAAAAATCTACCCCCTCCCTTACTCCTATCTACTCCGCGGGTCCACCAACATCCTATCGGCCTGCGACATCTGGCGACCGTGACAGGACAGGGCACTGCAATCTTTTGTTAGTACAAAAATGGAGACGCTCAAGCGTCAGAGAACCCCGATAAGAGCAGCTTTCACTAAGATATTCCAACAAATTAGCTCGGAACTAGGTGATCATAACACCCAACTCGAGCGATGTAACGAGTTACTCGATTTGCTCAATGACAAATATAATAGGCTTTCAAATGTTGATTCGCGACTAATAGACACTTTATCTGCCGATTCTACAATAGAAGATGACGCATTTAACGACGAGTACGAGGCAATAGAATCTTACCGCGAGAAGTATATCGCAATCAAAAGAAAACTCGCAGACAAGATTAATAAACTGAGTAGTACAGTCGATGTTGCAAGGGACTCAACTCCGTGTAGTTCTAATAGTAACCAAAAAAGTACAAACTACCTGAGTTAGAGTTAAAAAAATTCAATGGCGACATTAAAGAATGCTTTCGTTCTGGGGCAATTTAAAAAAATCCATGATGATTGTGAGATTGCACCCGAAGATAAGTTCCAATATTTAAGCCAGAGTTGTGCGGCTGGGTCTCGCCCTAAAGAAATCATTGACAGTTTCCCAGCTAGCGCAACAAGTTATACCAAGGCCATTGAAGCGTTGCAGTCGCGATATGGTAAAAAAGAAGTGCTTATAGATGTTTACATACGCGAACTGTTAAAACTTATAAATGGGAAACAGCGCACATTACATTTATCGCAACTATACGATAAAATTGAAACACAGTTACGTGCGCTCGAATCTCTAGGCATTGCGAACGACCAATACGCTATAATACTGTTTCCTATGGTCGAAAGTTGCCTATCCGAAGATCTTGTTAAAATATGGGAAAGGCAACGGAACATATTCCAACTTCATGCAGATAAAGATGAAGATCAAAGCAATCTTCAGTTACTAATGAATTTCCTAAAACATGAGGTTGAATGCGAAGAACGCGTGAAAATAGCTAGAAATACATTTGATTCACGCGGTCCAAATGTAAACAATACCAAGACCAAGCAACCCTTCACGGCCGCTGACCTATTGAATTCAAGTGAAAGTGGTCAGCTGCGAAACCAGTCATGCTTGTTCTGTGAAAAGAGCCATAAATCACATGAATGTTTCCGAGCCAGACGAATGACTGTCGAGGAGAAGAGGCAAATCATCAATTCGAAACGGGCCTGCTTCTCTTGTCTTAATCGCAATCATTCCGCAAAGCATTGTCGTGCTCAGGTTAAATGCATGTTATGTGAAAAGCGGCATCATACAATCATGTGCGCACAATTCGTATCCAATCATAAAGATAAAAACATAGATCGGAAAGCGACAGATGACAGTGCGACACTAGCAAATACTAATAATCTTACTCAACACGTCCTACTCCAGACAGTGCAAGTTAAAGTAGAGGGGAACAACGGACAGAGTAGATTAGCCCGAGCTATTATTGATACCGGATCACAAAGATCATACATTACTAGTACAATAGCTCGGGAAATGGGGTACAAAGTAAAGAAACGAGAAACTTTAAAACACGGCTTGTTTGGCGGTCAGGTGACTACACCTAGAGAACATAAAGAATACGAAGTTCACCTGGCCAACCCCGACAACGATTATAGATGTCATTTTAAAGTCTTAGATAACCCCGAGATATGTAAATATACAGGAAGTATTCCTAGAGGTGCGTGGATCTCCGAGTTAGAGGACAAGCATATAAAGCTGAGTGATTTCGGCCACGCATCTAAACAGATCGAAATCTTGATCGGCGCCGACGTGGCTGGTAAATTATTCACTGGCAACATGCACTCTCTTGAGTCAGGACCAGTCGCGATCGAGACCCGGTTAGGGTGGACTTTGATGGGCAAAATAACTGATAATGATAGCGTCCAACAATCCACCGATTCTCTCATGGTCACCTCAATGTTTTTAAGTGACTGTACTATCCAAGATCTTTGGAAACTCGATGTTCTGGGAATCACAGACAATGCGACCCAAGTTGAAAAGCAAGTGTTGGCGGAAGAAACAACAAATCACTTCCTGCGAACTGTCAAGAGAGAACCAGATGGTCGATACGCAGTCGACTTGCCTTGGGTCGAAGGCCACCCACCCTTGTCGGATAATTATAACGTCGCTGTGAAGAGACTGCAAAATACAACAAAGAAGTTGAAAGATAGCAATCACTTTGAGGAGTATGCATCAATCTTTGATAGTTGGAAGGAAGAAGGAATAATTGAAGAGGTAAAGCCGGAAACAATTGGTAATGAAGCCCACTACCTACCTCACCGGGCGGTTATAAAAGAGGGTAGTAGTACGAACATTAGGCCGGTTTTCGACGCATCCTCGCGAAAAGATAATAAATCTCCTTCTCTAAACGATTGCTTGTCTACGGGTCCGAACTTGATAGAACTTATTCCGAGGGATCCTAATGAAGTTTCGTCAAAAGGCGATAGGTTTTTTCGGCCGACATTAGAGCCGCGTTCTTGCAAATATCAGTCAACAAGCAAGATCGCGATTACCTTCGTTTCCTTTGGTGGAAGGATAATGAATGCAAAGAGATTCAATTACTCAGACATTCAAGGGTAGTTTTTGGCGTGGCAAGCAGTCCGTTTATACTAGCTGCGACAATCAACTATCACTTAGATAATCCTCCTAAAACCTCGAAGCTACAGCAAATCAGTTGAGGGACGCTTTTTACGTCGATAATTAGTCTAACCAGTGTAGACGACAACAAAGAAATTACCAAATTTGTCGCCGAATCCACTGAGTTGATGAAAAGCGCGTAATTTGAATTGAGAAGATAAGAGTACAACGGAGACTCTAATCAAGACAACGACGCAAAGACGGCAAAAACAAACATTCTCGGACTTGTTTGGGATAAAGTAAAAGATACGCTAAGTTGCAATACAAACAAGGTAAATTTAAGATGTCGGAGACGTTTTCAACAAAAGAAGTCTATTGTCCACTACCAACAAGATATTCGATCCCATCGGTTTTACTTGCCCCATAACAATACCTCCTAGGTTATTGTTACAAGAAACTTGGCAACTTAAAATAAACTGGAATCAAGAATTGCCTCTTGATATCAAGGAAAAATATACTAAGTGGAGGGAAGAGTTATCACTGCTGGATCAAATACAAATTCCACGTAGATTAAACCTAGGAGAGGGCGACGTTACGTTGCATACGTTTTGCGATGCCAGTAAAGCGCATATGCTTGCTGCATCTTTATGCGTAATGAATCGCCACTAGGGACCACAGTTGATCTGGTTCAAGCAAAGAATAGAATAACTCCCCTTAAAAACTCATAATTCCACGGCTTGAGCTACTTTCTTGCCTCATAGGCGCTCGCCTCACATACGAAGTAAATAAGACATTACAATTACCTAACGAGAAAATATTCTTCTGGTCTGATTCAACAACCGCTCTTAGCTGGATAGAACGCCAAGATCAATGGGGTGCGTATGTGTGGAACCGAGTGAATGAGATTCACGAACTGACAGCAGGCAGCACGTGGCAACACATTCCAGGTACCCACAACCCCGCGGACATTCCATCCCGCGGGGTGGGGGTGAAGCAGTTCGTAAAGACGAAATGGTGGGAGGGTCCTAAATGGATGAAAGCTGACCTATCGTTATGGCCTACTAGTGAACAAAAAATCGACGAACAAGAGATCGGTTCAGAAAAACGAAAAACAATCAAAGTGAACCTTACAACACCGGAGACCCTGGGTTCGGAAATAATCAATGCACGATTCTCTAAATTCAAAACAATGTTAAAAGTAGTTGCGTGGATAAGAAGATTTGTTCATAACTGCAAACATCCAGCAACGAGAATTCGAGGTGAACTTAGCATTCAAGAAGTTCAAGACGCAGAGGTACATATCCTACTATTAATACAAAGCGAAGCCTTCACTCCAGAGGTAATGAAGGTCAATGAAGAATATTCACTTGGAGAGAACAGACAAGGGTTTGCTGACTGTTAGATCCCGTCTCACAGCACGTGAAGATACCAACGAGTTCAAATCACCCACACTTCTGCCAAGTAAACACAACATCGTGGAGAAGATAATAATCGACGCGCACGAGAATCTCTCCCACGCCGGTGTAAATATCACTCTCAGTCAATTGAGGAAAGATATTGGGTTTTGAGGGGAAGAAAAACAGTAGCCCGGGTCATATCTCATTGTCAAAAATGTAGGCGGTTCACGGCGAAACCCATGACGTCACTAGCACCCGCGTTACCCGCTGACCGCGTCAACGACGCAGCTATATTTGAAGTCAGCGGCGTCGATTATGCTGGACCACTGTATTTGAAGGGTAATAAGAAGGCATGGATTGTCGTATTTACATGCGCAGTTTACCGTGCCATACATCTCGAACTAGTTACTTCACTGAGTACAGAAGCATTCTACAGGCTCTTGAACGATTCATTAGTAGAAGAGGTAGGCCTCGAACTATATATTCTGACAACGCGACGAATTTCGTAGGTGCAAACAACATGCTTAAATTTAAAGAAGAATTAACTCAAGCAACTCTCATGAAAAGGATAGAGTGGAAGTTCATCCCTCCACTATCCCCCTGGTGGGGGGGATGGTGGGAGAGAATGATAAGAATGATAAAAAACTTGCTACGCCGAATTCTTGGAAAGTCTATTCTCAAATACGAAGAAATGATTACTATCCTGTGTAATATAGAAGCCATACTAAACTCACGTCCATTGACTTATGTATCTGAAGATTGTAATGATTATCGCGCTCTAACTCCAGCATTGTTCCTAAACGAGACACCTAGCAATCAGCTCATTGACACGGAGTTAATTGATCAGAAATCACTATCAAAACGTTACAATTACAAGATAAAGCTATTGCAGGACCTAGGCAACGCTTCAGAAGGGAATATCTCTCAGAGTTAATACAGTTTTCGTCGAAGAGGAACTCAATGCCTATAAAGAAAGGGGACCTAGTGTTCATAAACAATGACGCAAAAAGATTGCAGTGGCCCTTGGCCCGCGTAATGGACGTATATCCTGGCCGGGACGGATTCTCGCGGGTAGCCAAGCTGAAGACGCAGTATGGTGAATGTACTCGATCCATACAAAAGTTACACCCCGTCGAGGTCCAAAAGCAAGACGAAAGCAGGACTCTAATTACCAGGAGTGGGAGGGCAAGTCGGAGACCCGACAGGCTAAATCCTCAGTAAACAACCCCCCCCCCCTCACCTGCGGAAATCCGCAGCGTCCTCGTCCTGTGTTCTCCTAGAATCTTTTGTTTACATACGCAAACAACCTCAGGCGACCGCCCTACTTTAAATCATTCCTTGTAAATACGTCCTTCCTCCAACCTGCCAATATACCATCCGCACCTGCAACACTAAGGTGGAGGAAGAAAGAAGAAGTAGAGACGACTTGGCATTTCCATCATGACAATGACTGTCATGCACGGCCAAGTCGCTGTCCGAGGCGATTCGCAGTGGACGACTGGTGTTCCATTGGGTGTTCCAGTCGCCATTCCATGGTGGTCACCAAGGGGGGCAGATCGTCGAGTCAACCTCTTGGCTGTTTCCCCCCCCCCCCCCCCCTCATCAGCGAATTCGTCCTCTTGGCTGAGATCGACACCCCTCACCGGTTGGAGCCCGTACTACATTACCGCGTATCGTGTGCTGAGCGCGTGCCGTGTGGGTTAAAGTCGAAAATTGAGCCGACCTCATTTCCGAGGTGGGAGTTTGTTGCAACCCCACTTCACGCGAGTGATAAAAATATGAATATAATAATATATACTTTGCGTATTTTACTATCTATTAACAATTATATTCATAAAAGAACAATTATTTGAACTATGAAACTATATTTTTATTGAAACATCAAGCAAGAAAGACAATCTATTTTCATAAATTAACTTTGATTTGCATATTGTCTGATGGTTGTATTGTTTATTCTTGTATTGTATGTATGTGTTTCTGTTTCATTTTTGTTATTTTTATGTTGTGTTCTATTTCAATGTCAATAGCATGCAACGGTTATTTCCTTTTCACGTTCTTGTGGCGATCCATTCAGGACATCATACAACGTCATTTTCTCCCCCTCTTCAAGGGATGGTCATGTGTCTAACTTTGGGTTCGGACAACCGTACTCTGCTATAAAACGAGAGCTCCTGCGAGGGCCTCGCTAGTGGTTCGGTTATGCCTGCTACTCGCAACATCTATCCTGTCTCTCTGTAAAATGTACATATTGTCACAATACACTATCCTAGTTAAACCTACGTCACTTGTTCTCATTGCTACGCCTTCAATATCCACACCATCCTTCGTCGAGACCTCCGAGACGTCGAGAACTTCCAGACATGCCTCTTAAAGGTCTAGCATTCGAGACGTCGAGTTTATGCCTACTATAGGCCTAGTCGCGAGACTTCGAATGCCCTCCTCTATGATAGACACCTAGACCTCGAGTTAGCTGCCTCATATAGGCTTAGACGTCGAGACGCCGAGATTATCGCCTACTATAGGCTTAGTCGCGAGACGCCGAGCTCCCGAGCTTCTTATAGGCTCGCATAGCCACAAAATAGGTGTTCTAGACACCAGTCTCCATTTACGCAGAAGTCCTTGCGGGTGAACATCTACCCCCTCCCTTACTCCTATCTACTCCGCGGGTCCACCAACATCCTATCGGCCTGCGACATCAATCATGGCAGAAAAAGGTTATTATGACAATCTGTAGGGCCATGAACCTACGAGTATGTAGTCAAAAATCTGTTTACTTACGTTAAGGCGCACTCAAATCATGTTACGTAACAATGTAATTCGCCGATAGAGGTTTCTCAAGTACTACACATCAAGACTATATTTTGGGACGTACCTGCACCGCGATTCTCTATTGTCCGCGTTAACGTTAAATATCAATTCGGCGTTAATTAACGATAACATTGCGAGTTTGTGATTCACTAACGAATTTTATCGTCAGCGGACGTTAAAAGTGACGTCATTTTTAACGCGATCCAAACCCCTGCCTTTTTTCACCTCCACTTCAAATTTAAGAAGCTAAGAATAATCGTATTTTGTTGTGATGGCTATCTAAATAATCAATTTTCAGGTTAATAAATATGTTTTAGTGTAGTAAAGTAACATCTATACTGCATTTATAACATACACAAATAGTAATAACAAAGATTAGACATGTAATAACATAACCTCAATTACGCAAAGAGTGCAATGCCGAATATAGAAGTGGTTTTGTCTTTCTATTCTAACATCTTTGCTTTAAAGTCCTCTTCATTCCAGCGTTTTCATTGGCCGAGTGATCGAGATCACACAGCCTTCTCGAGAACTTGTCCAAACTAATATAACAGGCGCCGGTCTGCTGCACCGGTAACGCGCTTTTGAGACAGTTAACGCACCTTACAGTTTTGTTTTAGGGAATCGCGCGTTAACCTAACGTGCGGTAAATGTTTAACGTGGTGGCGTTAAATTTAACGTTAACGCGGACCTTAGAGAATCGCGGTGCTGGATCAAAACCCACACTTTAAAATCCTTACTAAAGATTTTATTCATGTATTTCTTAAATATATTCATTAAAATCACAGATTTAGCCCCTTAATATAGCCCTTAGATATGTTATTTCCACCAAATTTACACCCCATAAGTAGTAGGCATTGAGGTTGTCTACGGGGAGATTTTATTTCGCAAAATCTAGTACCTAGGTGCCCGCTATAGGGTACTGTACACTCAGGTACCTCGTTAAAAAAACATTTTTTTTTGCGTTTTCGGTGTGTTTCCAAGCCTCAACAAAACGTGAAATTAACTTTGAATACGTCATAATCAGACCTATTTAGGTACCTGACAACCCATGCTTATTTAGGTTGGGGTGCAATCATTCCTTCCGAGTTAAAAATTGGATGAAAAATTATCAAAATCGCTTTTTTAATTCCTCTGCCAGGTGCCTAATTCAAAGGAGTTAAATAAGCGTTTTTTGATAATTTTTCATCCCATATTTAACTCAGTAGGAATGATCGCTCCACAACCAAAATTAGCATGGGTTGCCAGGTACCTAAATAGGACTGATTATGACGTATTCACAGTTCATTTCACGTTTTGTAGAGGCTTGGAAAACACACCGAAAACGAAAAAAAAACATTGTTTTTTAACGAGGTACCTGAGTGTACAGTACCCTATAGCGGGCACCTAGGTACTAGATTTTGCGAAATAAAATCTCCCCGTAGACAACCTCAATGCCTACTACTTATGGGGTGTAAATTTGGTGGAAACAACTTATCTTAGGGCTATATTAAGGGGCTTAATCTGTGATTTTAACGAATATATTTAAGAAAATCCATGGATAAAATCTTCAGTAAGGATTTTAAAGTGTAAGTTTTGATCCAGGTAAGTCCCAAAATATAGTCTTGATGTGTAGTACTTGAGAAACCTCTATCGGCGAATTACATTATTACGTAACATGATTTGAGTGCGCCTTAACGTAAGTAAACAGATTTTTGACTACATACTCGTAGGTTCATGGCCCTACAGATTGTAATAATAACCTTTTTCTGCCATGATTGACTTATACCGTATCAAGTGTGGTCTATTTACTAATTATTTAAAACAATGAGACAATCATAAAACATTATTGTGCCAATAAAAAAACGTTAACCAAATTACATTGAAAAAAATTAAAATTTGACCTTCATTGACCTCTGCTGGACACAAAATTAATTTTGAACAAATTGTCATATTTTTTTTCGAAAAACCCTTGAAAAAGCTTTGATGACATACAATGGATACTAGGTTTCATTTACTAATTTTTTTTAAATTCAATTTTATTACACTTTCATTTAGGGGATGATTAGACCCTCCCACCCTTTGGGGATTTTAGGGGTTTCTTTATGGATTATTAAGTTTTGTTTTCTGAATCCAATGATACCAAATTCGCTTCTGTTGCAATTTGTCCAAGGTTCGACCTCAAATTTGCGTATAGACCCCGGACTATATAGCTACAATAAAAACTTAATCTCTATGGCTACAAAAATAAGTATTTTTAAACTGATGCGAGATAGTTTATGTAAAATTTTAAACACATGTGAGGTCAAAACGCATAGGTTTAAACTAGTGAAAGTCCTGTGGTCCCTTTTAAAATATATATTATTTAATAGTCATCTTACCAAATTAAGGCTCGGCCTATTTCACATTTAAATCCATTTTCCTCCCGTATTCATTACCATCCATCATTCAACTGTCTTTTTACAACAATCACTTTGCTAAAAGAGTTCCACCGCCTTCTTGAATACTACCAAACCTCTCAAAAGATACACAGATTTGAGATTTCGCAGCATAAAATCTCTATGCTCAAAATCGACGAGATTTCTAAACCACCCCTATTAGGGTGTCCCAAAAAAAAACATTTTGAAAAATGAAAGTCTCACCATTCAAAAAGTTTTATAATACCATCAAATTAACACTTGTAAAATTTAAGCTAATTTTGGTTGAAGTTTAGAGGTCCCCCAAGGGCTTCCAAAGTGGCTTTATTTGGCCAAAAAGCTCCAAACCATACACAATTGACACGGTGACGTATTAATAGCATACAATTATATTTCATATTATTGGAGAGGTCTTGAAAGGTACTTTCTATAAATATCTACCAAATTAATATTTATGAGTTTGGCTTAGAAGTTAATATATATAAAAATTGGAAGAAAACCATAATTTATAGACTTTTGCCTAGATTCGCGACATTACGACAGTATCTACGTTCTTTGTCATATCAAGGCTACATGTGAATTAGTTCATCACAATAGCATGTGGTAAACTTTTTTCGTTGCAGTTCAACTACTTGAAGCAAATCTGCTTCTGTTGCTCGTTCTTGGTTGTTGTGTTAAAGTCTTGTATGAGCGCAACACCCCGCTCGGCACAGTCGTTGATGCAGGCCAAGTGAGCGACAAGGATTGCAGCATCCTTAAAGGACTGCGTTTCTGGCCAGGCTTCAACGGGAATGTCAAGGAAACTATCGTTGTTTAGAAACTCTTAAGTAGTCGTCCCTTGAGTGTAACATCGAGAGCTGTTCAGTTAAGGACAACTTTACTGTGTCTTGATGCCACTATAAGTGGGACTTGTCGTTCTATAGGTTCATGTGTATTGCGTATTGAGCGTAGACTAGTTTTCCTTGTAGGCCTACTTCTTAAAAAATAACATTTCTGGTCCAATTGATGGTCCAAGACAAAGATTGAATGCATCTGCCAGTAGAACTTCAAACATACAATGTCGACAAGCTAACCAAAGCAAATCTCTACCAATTTCACTTTCTAGTAGTGTACAAGCTCCATTGAACTTGCCAGTATTTGAAGCAGTTGTGTCAAAACACATACTTATTACATGTAAATCACAGTTCCATGACTGAATGTGTTCAAGAACAGATGCAGCTGCATCTTTGCATGTCCCAGAAACCCAGATGCTAGCTTTGTAACTCCAAGAAGTTTTGTTGAGCCGTCCACAAGTGAGGAAACTAAAACCGGAAACCATTCAACAAGACCAGTCTCGACACCGGTGACATCCGGTAAAAGCTTACCATCCCAGTGTACAACACATTTAGTAGCACAAGATTCCATCTTACTTAATTCACTCTGCAGTTTCACGGCGACGAAGTTGACGCTGTCGGTGAACTGTACTTTTAGATAGCACTGTGGTGGAAGTTAAAAATACTACTGTATTGAGAACAGAATCCATGATCATGGTAGACTTCCAAATGCTGATGTTTATACGGTCCAATACAGCAGAAACTTTGGGAGAAAAGACACATTTACGGCGTTTGCGACTACTTCGTGTGCTAGGCCTAGTGTTCGGTGTGGAAGTAATCCCAGATTTCCCTTCCAGAATTTTCTTCTTGGGACTCAATGGGAGCAGAAATTGCTGAAGTAGACATTACCGGAGAACTTGTTTGCTACAGCTGCTGTATGCATGCGTTTAGCTACCTGCTTTCTACGTTTGGCAGATCGTGTCTCTAGGGCTGCGAGGTTTCTGTCAACAGGCCCAATGGATCCTATGCTGGAATCTTGTTGTAGCTTCAGTAACTGTCGGTCTTCTTCATTCTTAAAGCTAGCTGATCAGCATTGGCATGACTGATAGCTTGTCCATTTTTTTAATGTACTCTGACTGATGTAGTTGGTCCATTTTGTTACTCTTACTACGATGTTTCATTAAAGCAACTTGTGTGCCATAGAGATCTTTGATCATCTTGACTATGTGACGTTTTTGTCTAATTGGTAAACGTGACTCAAGCCAGTATGGTACTGCTTGATTATGTACTCTTAAGTGCACTTTTGCCCCAGTGTAAGTTTTTGTACCCGGTGGTAAAAAACAAAGTTCCCAATCACTTCTCGAACGAAATAAATAAACATTGGATTAAATAAAAATAAAAATATATATTTGTAGGCCTATGGTGTACATAAATAGGTAGGCCTACATCATAATATAAATCGGATAAATTCAATGAGAATCCCCACTAACTCCGACTCGTTTGTTTAGTGCAATTGATTACCAGAAATCACGCTTTCTTTGAGTAACGAATCCATGTGGTGTTGTCTACAGTTCTGCATCTCCGGACTGAAAATGGTTATATTTCGTATGATTTCACCACATGGGTAGGCCTACAGTGCAAAGACTAAGGTGTAGGTACTTGATGCTACCTTCACTTAGCATGTCCACTAACCCAAAAAAATAAAAATTCCCCGCAAAACAGCTAAAAATACAAAATCCGGTAAATGCATGTTTTCCCGGCATATATGAGAATTTGGGAGCCCCTGGGGGACCTCTAAACTTACTCCGAATGAGCTATAATTTTATTAGTGCAAATAAAAAGTCGAAAGGAAACTTTTTGGGGGGTGAGACTTACTATTTGTAATTTTTTAATTTTTTTGTGGCATTTTGGGACACCCTAACCCCTATTTTCCATAGTTTTAAAGATACAAAAACGCTAGTCCATTCAAAAGATACGTAATTAGATTTCATAAATTATAGTTCCAAATGAATAATTCGCAAACAACTTTCCACATTAGGAACAGGTCGTGTATTGTAAAATAAACACATGTTATCAGAACTTTTGTCAGTGACTGTACATTTCAACTATAAATCAAATCTTACCGTTGTTATCTTATTCCTATTGAACAATCAAATGAAAATGCAATTTAAATGTTTTCGATTCGCGCGATATTGGAGAAGTTATTGCCAAAAGTATGAAAATTACAAAATCCAAATTTGGCTCCAAGAACCCAACATAGAAAAAATATATACTCGCGATTTCTCATCTACTAGTGACCCTCTACAATTATCAATCATAAAAAATCTGTCTCAACAAAATGCAAACGGATATTCGATTCTAAACTGGACTACAAGTTTGGAAATTGTATTTTCACGAGGCCTAGGTACATTTTAGAATGCCACCATTGTTGCTGAGCATCTTCGGAGTTTCTAATTTTTCGACAGATAAACCACAACTGGGTGGTATCAACTAGGGATATCATAGGGTAGTAAAATTAGGATCCGGTTCCTGACCTTCCAGGGATCGGGTTACCCGAATCCTGAAAGCCTAAATTACGTCATTTTATCGTCGTACCCCCCCCCCCCCCCCCCCCCGAGCGGTGTAAGGTCGTTCGGAAGCGTCTATAAGAAGATACCCGGCAGCGATAAGCTTATCTTCTACTGTTGTGAGACAAAACCTAGCGTTCGGCGGCCACCCATTCCGTCATGTCCTCTTCCGAGACGTCATCGCAACTTGGAAGTTGCTTGAACAATGACGCAAACACAGCAGTGTGATTTATATCGCATCTTCGTCTGACTTGGCAGCCTAGCCCCGGGCGGGGGGTTGGGGGGGGGGGGGTCGCCGGCCGGCCGGCCAGCCAGCCTCTCTCGACGGGCCGGGCAGCCAGCAGTCTGCACCGGGCGAGGCGGCCGCTTGGTGGTCTATGGGGGGGTGCGCGCGAACAGCGGAACAGCCGGCGACAAAGGAATTCTTCTGATATCGCAAGCCGGCCAACTGGGAGTTGACTTGAGACGGAGGGAGCGTGATTTAACTCATTTTTTGTCAATTAAAATGTATTTAAAGGACAGTATTGCCATTTATAGTGGTTATTTCGCGTTTCAATATAGATTTCGGTGTTATTGCTCAGTAAACGGCAAAGTAGGTGTTATTTCGCGATTCAATATACATATTTTTGGGTTCCTAACCACACAATTCGTCCACATTTTGCAAAAAAATACGACATTTTAACAATTCGCGTAAAAAAATAACGCGAATTTCCCGGGTCTCTACTCATAAGTTCTGCTTTGTAATGTTTGATACAACCCCCTCCTCAAAACCCTCCTTGTGCCAAACAACACCACGTATTTTAATATATTATCGTGGTTTTATTTATTTAATAGTATTATTTTGTTTCAAATAAAGAAAACATAAATTATCAATTCATTACAGTTTTACCAAAGAAAATAATGCGTTTGTATTCCCATGTGCTGTGAGAAGAGAATCGTCACTAAAGGGAGGTGAAGGGGCCCATAGTTAGGGTTACCATAATTCTGAAAGTAAAATCCGGGACACATGTACTTTCGTTGTGTATGGACTTGCGCGGGCTACCCGGGGTCTGGGGCGAAGCTTCAGCCGCCGGAGGCGAATTTTTTTGGGCCTTTTTTTCCCCCAAGATCGCCTGTAGTGAGATCTGAGAGTGTCGGGACAGGGTAGTACATGGGTATTAAAAATAGAAGAAATAAGTATTTGGTTTGGTTACATATTAATTTAGTCTTTCAGTTTGTCTGAAAAACGACACTTGCGTTAGGCCATTGTATTTTGCCACACACGCACACCACTGGCACAGTCTGTAAGCTAAGCAATGTCACAAGTCACAACGCGAACTCAACACTCACTGATTACACAACGGTGACTGCAGACTGTGCAGTGAATCATTGTCAACGACTGGACTAGCCTACTAGTGGGTTGACACTGTACGTACTGTCGCCGCCCGCTGCCCTGGCCTTGAGCTCGACTCAATGACAACATTATTGGTTACATTGCGCATCCCCGCGTCCCGGCCCAGCCGCCGTCGGTGCCGCGAAATATTTGAAAGCAGAAATTTGCTACGACAATTTGGAATTGGAACAATTTGGCGTCCCGAAAATGTTTTTTGGGACACCGGGACAGCAACAAGAAAAACGGGACTGTCCCGGAAAATCCGGGACGTATGGTAACCCTACCCATAGTGATCAGTAATAAAGAAATTATATAATCTGCTGATGAAAAACTAAACAAAGTGCTAAAGAAAATCAAATTCTAAATATTATATGTAAAATAACTTTTCATTTCCCATGGGAACAACAGGCACCAAATCCTCAAAGTATGATGTTTGCAGGTGCAAACTTTTTTGCAAAAAAATCATTATGCATTTGTTTGTAAAAGATGCATAAAAGATGCACGAAATAAATAGTTTCAATAAAAAACAAATTCGCAGCTGTCTGCTCACAATAACTAATAATTAATTTCTGACCTACTAAAACAGGCTGCAGATAAGTTTCACATTTCTTGTAAGGGTACTTATAACAAAAAAATAGTTTACAATGGGGGCAAGCCAAGAGAGTTTGAGGTAAAAACTGTTACAAAAACAATTAGTTTTATAACTACGACAATTAATGAAAGTCTCTCGATGCCCTACCCTACCTTAACAAGAATATTATGGTTCTCTCCTTTATATGACCCCCCCCCCCTACCTATAGGGCCTAATTTTGAATGTGGTGGTCCATCCGATTTATGAGATTGTGAAGGTGGTCCGTGTGCAACAAAAGGTTGAGAAACACTGCACTAGAGGGCCCTGCTGGGAGGAGTTAAACAAGAAAGTCCAGATCATCCGAGTTTTTCGTTAACTGAGCATATCTCGGTCCCATCCACCTTAGATAATCGAGGACATACTGTACATAATGGTTTCGGTTACCTCAGGGGCAGGGACTAGTCTCAAGATTCCTATCAACTTGGCTCCTCCACCAATAATATTGAGCTTTGCCTGCTATTTTAATCACTCCCATTGTGCTTGAATTATTTGTCTTAATTTTGCTTTAAATAAGAAAATCTTAACATTGAGTCCTCTTGACTTCATTCTTCAAAATATGAAATAATATGGTTTAATTTTGTGATTTGATTCCTTGTTTTTGGTGATGAACATGCAGATATCTAAACAAAAAATGCCGCAAATAACGTTTGTTTTATCCTGGATCCTACAAACAAACATCCCTAAAGTGTTCCGCTGTGAATTGCTTAGCAAACTATGACATCATCTTACCTTGCAATGGCCAGCTGGTGTTCCAAGCAAGATATCGCCTGTTCAAAGTTGCCCAGGGTACTGTGGATGTGGCCGAGCTCCCCGTACGCAGACGCTTTAGCTTCTGGGTTGTTCAGTTCATGAGCCACCACCAACCTCTTCTCGAAACAGACGAGCGCCTGCTGGAGATTGCCTACAAAACAAAACAAAGCGTGGTAACTTAATTGGTGCTTCAAACCGGTTTTGAATGTGTTCTACACTAGAATTTTTAAGCATTACAAAAGCATTAGGCCTAGACTTTTAAGTTTTTAATAAAATTTATCAATAATTTCAACAATTCAATACACATTAAATGTAAATTAAATTTTAACATGACAAAAATCAGAAAAAAAATTATATAGGCCTATCAATAATAGGCCTACCGGTACTTATAATTTTTTTTTAAAATATTGTTGATTGAGAAAGATAATTGCCCAACTTAGATCTTAGGCCTAATTGATACCCATCCGGGCCATCCCTATTATAATTCATGCTCCTAGTTTCAATTTAATATATTTATTATTTAGGGGTATTTTAATTTATTTGGGCAAATAGTAGGGTTATGCAAACTCACTATTTTTCATTTGAACTCAAACTTTCCTAGTTTTGAAAATCGAACTTTGAACTTCACAAAAATTTCGAACCCAACTTTAAAGGGATATCAAACAGTTATAATAGGTAAAATAGTGATAAGTCTGGACCGGCACCTCCACCATCCACTTAAAAAAATTGTACCTATAAATTGATAACCATTTTTTGACATGTCAAATAATATGTGACTGCAACACCATCACAAATTAGTAGAGGTCCGTGTAAATGGTTTTATTTTTTCCTAAATTTCGTTTTTAAAAATGTAAAAAGTGGTGTTATATGTTTTTATTTTATTTTTGCATTTCTCGTATTACAAAACGGTGATAAAATAAATAATATTGTTTAATATGCAAAGGGAATTCCAATATGCACAAAAATCGCTACTGGTTTTAGCGCACACGCCGCACAGATAACACCTAAGGACCGTTTCTGCAGTTTTTCATTTAAAAAATCAATAATTTATGTGCACCGTTTTCGATTCAGCATGAATTTAAGTAAGAAACACTCAAGTTGTCAGGAAGTTAAGATTGAAAATTTGTAAATAGTGTAGATAATGTTGATTTTGTGAAAGGAAATAGTAAAATATGGTTTTATTTCACAGAATAACGGTTAATTTGGTGTTATAACTATTTGGCGGTGGAATATGGTTTTATTACCATTTAACAGCATTATTTTGGTTTTATTAAATAAAACCATTTTCACGGACCTCTACAAATTAGTAATAAAAATAAAAAAAACTTTTTTTCTTCGAATTTTCAAACAATTGCACATCCCTAACAAATAGCCACATCATTAACGGCCATCCTGTTGTTATATCCTTGGTAATAGCTAGTCTAGGTCAAGTCAAGCTTACCAAGGCACTTATGGCTGTGGCCCAAGCCTCGATATGCTCGCTCCTGGTCCCGCGAGCTCTTCAGTTTCAATCCGATGGCTAGATGCTGCTCGTGGCACTTCACAGCTTCTTCCAAGTCCCCGAGAGCGTCGTAACAGTCGCCCAGGTTGCCAAACGCTCGACCCTAGAAATGGATAAATTGTAGATGTTTGAAATCAGTAGTGAGTGATATGTGGATCATTCAAGGCAGAATCATCCAATTGAAATTAAAGTGATAGTCATTGCTCACGTATTTAATTTTTGTTTGTTGTGTTTTACTATTAAAGTCGAGCAATAAAGGTATTTGGCAAAACTTTATGTCTGATTACATGTGTGTAGGCCTAAACTGTTTTCTTTTCAATGTTGCCTGCGTACTTCTGGATCTGAATTTTTGTATTACTATCTCTACACTAGGAAAACGCCAAAGTCTTTGTTAGACGAGTGAGCGAGTCATGTGTTGAGTACCCGGGAAAATTTGGATTTAAGTTGATTCATATATAAGGAATAAGATAACCCATAAGGTTTTGAGTTTAGTTGGTGTGGGCGCGTCAACTGTAAGGCCATAATGCGCCACTCTAGTCTATGATAGGCTAGGGAAAAAAGACCCATGCTGGATCCAGCCCAAGGTATAGGGGAGGAAAGGGAATGTTATCGGGTACTCAACACATGGCTCGCTCACTCGTCTAACATAACGACGTTTTCCTTGTTTAACCATGTTTCCCAAGAGGGTCTAGACCGACCTACCGAGAGTGTATTCGTTAAAAAGTGACCAAACCGATGAACAGATTGCGCTGAAATATTAAACAAATATCGGGAACCATGCATGCAGTGTTGTAGGGCTACGTGTTGTTAATATATTTAGCAAAATACGTTACGATTTAAAGTCACGAGATATAATTTTTTTTTTTAAATTCGAACCGAAGATGGCAATGATTTATTTAGAAATTACCATTTGTAAAGAATCATGTTTGTGGCCACATCCTTGTCAACAAACAATTCTTAAAGTCGTTAAATGTCTCCAAGAGGGTGGCTAAATAATTTGTTTTGTTGCTCAATTAATATTCTACTAAATTCCATGCACAAAAGAATTGACATAAGAAACAGTGAAATCCATTCAATAAGGTAATACGCAGAATATAATTAAAATCATATACTATAGTTAGCCTACTTTATTCTAAAAGAGACAATCTAACTTTATGATTTGTTTATTTTTGATACTTCACGTCTCTATTATTTCATTATTTGAGACGATGGCGACGATGATGGTGAAGGATAATTACAAAAACCCAAGCCTTAAGGCCGGTTTACGATTGACGGCAACGTGGGGAGACGTGAATTATGCGAGATACAAACATGCGTCTCCTGGCGTAAAACGACTAGAACCTCTGCGACCCATTACAACAATAGTCATCTCTTGTATACTTGCTCTGATGCAGTTAGAACTTTGAATATCTTTATTTATTTTATTTTTATTTATTTAACGTCTATCCTATTCAGTTATAAAATCTGTTTTAAAATGAAGGAAAACTAAATAAATCTAATAGTACATAGATGCAGAAACAACAATAACTACATTTCGTAGATATTTGAAATAGTAGCATTACAACAACAATGCATTTAAACACAAACAATTTTGGTAACAATAAAAAAAAATTTTATATGCATTTAATGAATGAATCAAATATAAAAAAGGGTGTAGAATGAAAGAAAAAAAAAGAAGGGGGGGGAAAAAGGAAAAAAGAAAGAAAAAGCCAAAGAAAAAGAAGAAGAAAAAAAAAAAGAAAAAGAAAAAAGAAAGAGAAAAAAAGAAAGAAAGAAAGAAAGAAAGAAAGAAAAAAAAAACATTAAAAAAGAAAAACGAAACGAAAAAACCTTTCCTCTGTAATATAATACTTTTTGTCTTTGGTGCCTTAGAAGAAACAAATTTTGAGGTAAAAAGTGGTGTTATAATATTATAAAAATTTATACTTCATTAAATTAATACGTTTTAATTAAATTTATAAAATATATAAAAATAAAAATATAATATTAAAAATAATAACAATATTGCAGGCAGTGACAACTATAGGAGGCTGTGAACAACAATTTACTAAATTATATCATTAATTGATTATTGGGAAATTTTAAATTATAATCTATTCACTGTTATAGTGGTTTAATGATTGTTGCTGAAATGTATATAATGTAATATTCGCATGGATAAGCTCATAGACGAACAATAGGCCTACAGATGACTGTCTAGTGTCTACGGACCGACATGTGGATCGCTACAGACCGGGGGGTAACTACGTTATTCCCTGCAGATCCTACATAATATGGCTTCTATTCTGGTGACGCCGAGGATTGTTGCACAATTTCGACCACGCATGGTATATTATCTACAAACGTTACGAAGGAAAAAATGGCTAATTGGTAAAATCTTTAGGCCTTACTTACACACAAACGTTTTTGGTTATTGATTTTTAAATTTTCATAGAGCTGTATTGTGAAAATTGCAGTGACTCTTGCATTCATAGTGTAGGCCTAGTACCGGTCTAGGTATATATATCGTTACCTGTTCCATCACGGGACAGGTCGGCCAGTTTAGCAGTGCATTAGTTCACTGTACAGTTTCCTGTATGGTGTTAGATCTAGAATAGCAGGGGGGAGGGGTGAAGTATAGTGGGTGAGCCGTGCAGACTACACGGGGCCGCCCGGAAAAGCTGCCCTGTCTAGCTACCCAATCCCACATCCGTGGGTAACGGGCGCTGGGGGCAGCAATGAAATGTGTAGTAGAGGCAGCTCGACGGTTGCCCATCACACGTGGCGAGGTTATCCTTGCCGACATGGGCCCCGGGGAAGATTAGTAGACCCCGGGTAGATTAGTAAGTCCTTTAGTCTTACACAAATTAAATTAGTAGATAGTTAGGTGTAAGACTTGTTTTTGTTCTTTTGTTACACACGGAAAAGTGTACCTAATAACTAATAGCAGGTTGGGTAACGAGCTTTGAACTGTCCTACACACTTAACTGTTAACTGTTAACAGGAGATTAGGTGTAAGACTTTTGTATTAAAATGTGTTTCAAATGTAACTATACTAGATTAGGTGTAAGCTTTTATAATTGTGTTACAAATAGGGCAAGAGTAACACACTGAACAAGTACTGTGTAATCATTGCTGATAGTGATTTGCGTTTGACCAGACTTAATGGTTTGATTGTACTGCCATACCCCGTCAGGACCCAGGACAGTTAGTTAGTTTTGGTTAGGAGGTTCAGACTGGTGTTATAGGCTTTTTTTATTGTTACTCAAGGTCTCAGCCTTTTGTTCTTTTGTATCACACTGAATAAGGAAGTCTAAATTAGATTGGTGTATACTTTGTACTGTCTTACAAACGAGGTGTTGCACAGTGTATATTTGTGTTAACACACTAGGGCAAGTAGGTTAAAAGCAGCTCAGGTGTAAGTAGGGTTACCAACTTGGGTCAACTAGAATTCCGGACAAATCACACACAAGGCACACAAGGGGTCTGGGGCGAAGCCCCAGCTGCCGGAGGCGAAAATTTTTTGGACTCTTTTAACCTTCAAAACAGCCGGATACGTAATTTAACCCTTTCCAGTACAACAACGCCTCTGGGACGTGATAGATCGCCGTGACGCTCCGTACAACGACGTCCCGGGGACGTCGTTGGTGCGCGAGTTCAAATAACCCGCCATATCTCCGGTACCAGCAGTCCTATCGAGTTCAAATCTTTACCGCTAGATAGCAGAAGATTTTATAATTCCTGAGATTCTTAGAACAGTTAGGTTTAATAATTATAATCAATAATTGGACTCGGCATGTTCTTTTAGTAAATTATTATATTAAATTAATGGAAAAGCAATATTTAGGGTACTTTCAGTACCCTTCAAAAGGCAAAAAACAAACAAAACATAAAACTCCGTCTCCCAGCCAAGGTCGACACATCTAACAAACACTGCCATCTTGATCTCAATAAAAAATATATTCAAATAAAAATTAAAAATTATACCACAATCATGCCCACAATAGTTCTATGGCTTGGGGACAAACTCCTTCCAAATCGCCGGGAAGTCAATGCTGGGAGCACTGATGACATCATCAGCTACAGACATCAAGGCAGCCTCCTTTAGCCTCCGTTTATGTGTATTTGCTTCGTGTAGAATGATTGAAGCGTCATCCCAGTTCACATAATGATGATGTTCATAGACGTGCTCTGCTAGTTTTGAGGAGTATACCTTGTGCTGTGCAACGTTGTTTTTATGTTCCTTCAGCCTGACTTCCAGAGGTCTCTTGGTTTCTCCGATGTAGATGGCATCACACTGACATGGGATTGAGTACACTGCATTTTTCGACGATTGTGATACGTTCAAGGGCTTGGTTTTTGTCAATATACTTCATAATTTAATATAATAATTTACTAAAAGAACATGCCGAGTCCAATTATTGATTATAATTAGATAGCAGAAGGTTCCGCGCGTAAGAATATCGAGGCGACTGCATTACCGGCGTGAAACGCGCATTGATACATCGATGAAAAACATCCGAGTTTATTTTGTAAACACGCCGGCCGTCAATCGTTCCGTCATGGCTGCTAAGCGACCGAAGTTGACTGTTGATGTTATTAACAATATTCTTTTTGAGAGTGACTACAGCGATTCTGACAACGATGATAATGTTTCTTTTTCTAATAATAGTTCTAGATCAAGTGAAATGAGAGATTCTGACAGTGATGATGTTGATTCAAGTGATTCAGGAGTTTCTAATCATGACGGCGCCGTTGTAGGCGTAGGCCTAGGCGTAAATAATGGCTGGGATTGGATTCGCGATAATAATTATACAGACATGTTATATTTTTTAAATTGATAACTTCTTTATTGTACACCTATCCTGAATATTTTAAGTTAATTGGTTGATAACTTTCAAAGCTACAAGCACAAGTGTATATGGTTTCGCTTTACTTTTGACCGCTTGGAAATTAAATAGGTATTCCCAGGTAAAATAAATGAAAAAAAATCGTACTGGAAAGGGTTAAAGATTCAATGACTTGGATATATCCAAGGGTTAATTCGTCTTTTTGGGAGGCGAATTGCCTACCAGTTCCATTTCACGATGCAACAATCCGACAGAAAGCACAGGAAAATCGCTCACTGTACGTTCAGTGCCGACACGTCTGGCCACGGTCGCTAAACAAACGGACTAATACTAAACTGAAATCTCATGTTGTAGCGCCTGCGCCTCGCCAAGTGCGCATACAATACAAAGGGGTTAGGGAGGGGTAGTGGGACAGGGCAGTCACGAGCATAGAGGTCACGAGCACGACTAGCTAGGAGTAGGACTACGAAAAGGCGGCTACATGAAAGAAACTAACTTTTATTCAAATTACCAAACCAACTGATGTACCAACTTTCGACAGAAAAAAACACTAATTCACTGCAATACTCTAAAATTCAATAAAATGTAGTACAAATATGACTTTTTCACAAATTCCGGACAAAGTGCCGTCCGGAATGAGGCAATTCCTCTTTCCGGACAAAGGCATCAAAATCAGGACTGTCCGGAGAAATTCCGGACGGTTGGCAACCCTAGGTGTAAGTGTATTGTTCATGTGTTGCAGGTGTGCGCATGATTCAGAGTGAGAGGGTTGTGCCAGAGCAGAGCTGGTCAGCTCATTAACTGCCAGAAACCTTGTGGGAAAAGAAGCCTCTCTACGTCCGACATATAATCTACAGATCCAACCTATTGATTCTACTTTTGGCGTTTACGTTGACGCGTTTACGTTACGTTAGGAAGGAAAATTGGATTTTCATGGCTAATTGATAAGTTCTTTAGGCCTAACTTACACACAAACGTTTTTAGTTTATTGATTTTTAAATTTTCATAGAGCTGAATTGTGAAAATTGCAGTGACTCTTGCATTCATAGTTGAAGGCCTAGTACCGGTCTAGGTATATATATCGCTTACCTGTTCCATCACAGGACAGGTCGGCCAGTTTAGCAGTGCATTAGTTCACTGTACTGTTTCCTGTATGGCTGCTAGATCTAGAATAGCAGGGGGGAGGGGTCAAGTATAGTGGGTGAGCCGTGCAGACTACACGGGGCTCACCCGGAAAAGCTGCCCTGTCTAGCTACCCAATCCCACATCCGTGGGTAACGGGCGCTGGGGGCAGCAATGAAATGTGTAGTAGAGGCATTAAGAGTCACCTAACGGTCTATAGGCTACAGTGGAGCAAAGGTTCTATACTCAAAGGCATTATGGCCTAAACTATGACCAAAACTTAAATACCCTATTATTTATACGAATATTATAATCAAACTTAAATGCAAATGTTCCCGCGTACTCAACACATGACTCTCTCACTCGTCTAACAACGACCTTGGCGTTTCCCTAGTCGAGTTGGCTAAAGCGCCCTTGTAGCCGAAATGTGGGAGACGTGGGTTCAATACAGGGGCGTTTTAACGCACAGGCCCGGTAGGCCCGGGCCTAGGGCGCTGGATCGTCGGGGGGCGCCGTCCCCCGACCCCTGATTAATCTACTACAATACTCAAAACGGTGGGGGGAAAAAAGAAAGTGCTACCGCGATTCTTCGCGAGTGGTCTTCAAGCAAGAATTATATAACATAATCCACTCGCAGTGTGGATGCCTTGTTCTGCTTATTCCCTAAATCTCATCAGAACGTGTGTATAGCCGAATCCTTTTTTCCCTTGTCCAACGCAATCACTATTTCTTTTCGTGCTCTACACATAGATGGGAAATTGTTCATAATAGGCTGACAGGCAAATAGTCCGTTGTTAAAAGCCTTTCTCGTACTCGATGGTCAGCTCGTGCCGAAGCCTGCAAAGCTCTAGCTAGTGCCTACTCAGAAATTGTCTTTGCATAGAGGAATTTTGTAAGGATTGCACACAAAAGTTAGCTGTGAGGAAAGAAGCTGAAAATATTGCAACAGAGTTACTGCTAAAAACAGCCATCATAGCTATATTTTGGAATTTTGAAATGGAACGATTCAATATCACTAGTCGCCACTAGTAAAACACTACAATCTGTTGAGATAGATATTGGATATGTTGTCTTGCTGTATGAAACTCTTGGGGAATATTTTAAACAAGTCCGCGATAGTTATGATCAAAAACGTGTCAAAAACTACTGCAGATCGACGATGGGCCAAGAGTGTCTGAATAAACTATCAATACTCGCCATAGAAAGTGGCATTACAAACAAAAATTTCCTACACCCGTATCACAAAGGAGTTTGCGGAAAAAACCGCAAGAAGCATTTATAAAAATACCGACGCCGAGAGTCAACTTCGATGAAATCAGGTAGTCCTCTGGGCAGCTTTATGATTTAAATCCGATGCTGGCGATTGCAACCCACTATTTAATGAGATCATTCGGGGAGGAAGGGGGGAGGGGGCGCCGCACAGTTTTGGGCCTATGGGCGCCAAACTTGTTAGGACGCCCCTGGTTCAATAGTCGGGAAAGATTTTGTTATTACTGGATTGTATTTTTTAAATTATTTAACATGTTTTGAAATGTATATAACGCAGTGAAGTCCATCATCTGTGACAATACTATGGAAAACATAGCCAGTACGAAATACGTGAAAATATTGCAAGGTTTACTCAATCTACGAGCGGAATTTGGGGGTACCTTGACGTCCAACATTCGATTAACCTTGGACACGGCATTTCACAGCCAGGTAAATAACAAACAAAAAATATTATTTCAAAATGAAAACCATTGTCGTTAAAATAATTCCGATACATTTCGACGTATTTTTCAGTTTTTTATTTCTTGCAGGTTTAAATCGCAACAGATTGTGCTCATTTTGTTAGCAGTTCTCAGTTACCTGGTCATGGATGTCTGTTTAAAATTTCAGCTCAGTCTATTTGGCCGTTCGGCCGTATGGGACCGGACAGACAGACATTTAACATACATTTAACATTTAACATTTAACACACAGAATTAATCACGACCAAGGCCCGATCGAGTAGCGTTGTAGACTACGTTCGCTGCGCTCACTCGTCTAATTAGCATGCTATTGAAATGATTATGTTAAGATGGAGCGGAAGCAACTAAAATAATTTTTTAAGTTTGAAAAATTGCAGAAGACGAAACAATTCTAAGTTAACTTTAGTAAAATGTGCGAGCAATAGTCCAATATTTTAATGTCTTGCTTTGCATTGTGGAAGAACGTTGCAAGCATTGCATGCTAAAAATATGAATGTGAACGAAGTCTACAACGCTCCAAACACCTTCGCCTCAAATGCTTCAAAGTCGTCCAGTCAATGTTCGAAACAATGCTTTGCCTACAAGCGCAACCAACCATATCTCTTCTCATGTTTTGTCGCTTACGTACATATTTCCTTGAGACGGGGACCTACCTTATCCAGCAGTGATGTGGGTGTTGACAGCTGCTCCAGTGTTGCCAACTGCTGCTCCAGGTACCCAATGGCGTCCTCGTAGTGCGCCATGTTTAGTCTTGCGATGCCCAGGTTCCCGAATGCCTGGGCCTCAACTGCGTTGTCTTTCAACTCCTTGGCGCGCTCTAGCTGCTCTTGGTAGCACTTCATGGCGTTGGTGTAGTTGCCCAGACTCATGTGAACCGCTCCAAGATGGCCATGGGCTCTGCACTCCCCCTTTAGGTCTCCCATCTCCTGCCGCATGGTTAGCTCCTAGAATAACAACACAAGATTAGGGGTGTGAGCTCGATTTTTAAGCTTTTTTTAAGCTTGACGTCGATCTGAGCTTGACCTTAGGCTCGATTTATTCAGTCTTGGGGAGGAACGCATTTCTTTTTCAGAAAATTTTGTAGGAACGCGTTCATTTTCTTAGATAAGGAACTTGTAGACCCTAACGTCAAAGTTACTATTTCGTGGGAACTTGAAACAAATTTAACGTTCCTTTATAAGTTCCTTTCGCCGTCATAATCCTTCAAATTCCAGTACCTGATATTGTAAACTGCAGTATGAAAAATATCTTGTGAGATCTTGTGTTTCAGAAAATGGCGCCACCCTCGTCAGATGGCCTGGGACTCACTTTAAATAAATAAAAGTAATGATAAATTAACTTCTATCACATTTATTATTATTTAAATCAGTGATGGGTATAAGGAACATGAAAGAAACTAAGTTCCTTTTGAGGAACAAGGAACGTCTCAGTTCCTTTTAAGGCAGAAGTAACTTAAATTTTCAACGTTCCTTTTTTGGGGAAACGTGCCCAAGACTGGATTTATTCAAGCTGAGCCTTACAAATCGTCAAAAGTAGGGATAATTTCGGAAACAGTTACCAATCGATTCTTTTTCAATCCAGTTCCAATATTTCAAACCGGTTCAATTTAAAAAAAAATACTACTTACAGTGGAACTTTAAATTTACGTACCTTGAATCACCGAATTCCTTGATTGTGTAAAGATTTTTGTTGGTCCCAAAAATTTTCCCATAAGGATAATGTTAAATTTTCCTTGAACTAACGTACCTTGTCCCTACGTATTACGTGACTTTACGTATCGTATTTCAAGTCCCGAGTCATAATATATGGCCTCGAATTTACGTATCTATGCCGCCGAACGCTGTGGGGAACGAGGGAGGTTGCTATTTACTGGTCCGAGTGCCGCCCGCTTTGACAGCTCAACACATGCCGCCAACCGCATATGGGTAATAATGCAGTCCCTTTCCTCTCCCCTCATTAGCAGCAGTCTGGCAATGTGAGATGGTCGAGTGGGTCACCGTTCGCCCCCCCCCCCTCCCCCTCCCGCCCATACGATCGTAGTATTTCAGCACTGCCGACAAACGCAACCCAATACTTGACCTGGCCTACCCACTCCACTACCGGCCTCTTTTCCCGACGAGCTTGAATGAGTGAGCATATGAATCAATTGATTGAGGAATCAAGCACATGATTCTATGACATGTGATCATTTTATTGTATGTGACGAAATCGACAGAAGTCTTGAGTAGCCAGCCTCAGTTTAACAAGTGTTGTATTGACAGCATCATTCATTGATTAAAAACAATGATCTTGCAATTATTATCGCGTAAGAAAAACACGGCACTGCTGAGAGAGAATGTGAAGTGTCACTGTGTCTGAGCTGGCTGGCCGGCCGGCCGAGAGAGGAGAGTGAGAGCCGTGCCACTGGCAGTGGGAGTGTGAGCGGAGGGGTAACCGGTCTTGTAGGCGGCAGCTGCCGGCTGGCGGGGTGGGGTGGGGAAGTGAACCTGACACACAGCTTCACAAAAGATCGCGCTTGCTGGAAGGAAATAGAACAGTGGATGCGGGAATTTTTAACATTGTGTAAATGGGACTTTTGCAAAAACTTTTCAAAATATAGCGATCATGGCGAGAAAACGGACGATGCAGGAACAATCCATAGTGGTTTTACTGCATTTTATTTACTGCGTAATAAACTTGGCGTGTGCACATTGAATTGAGATAAGTTATTAAAATGTTGTTTGTAGTTTATTTTTACGTTTTGAAGATTTGATGGAATTTCCAGCTGCTCTATATGTTTTTTTCCGCTCGTGCGATTTATTTCACGGAACAGAATAATACACAGCATAATTACCCCTCCCCTTCCCGCGCGAGGCCGGCCACCGTGATGTCGCGTAAACAATGCTGGCTACACTACACTCGTCTTTGTGAAGGTGAAGGTCGTTCTTCGCAGAAGTCTTGTCTCTGTGAAGTTCGATTTTAGCGTGTTTTAAAGATTCAGCGGCGTTATTTAAGTGCCCAATATTTATTACGTGACACTGACAGCATTCGGAGATAAAATACGTAGCGGGCGGGCGCAAGCACTAATGAATGAACTGATTACGTAAGTTCGGCATGGGGGTGGGTGGGAGGGGGGCCACTGAGATAGCGACGAGGCATTGACCTTGAGCTGCCTACGATCCGATATCAATTACACTACGCAGATGTGTCACATAAACTATTTCGTAATCGGTGCTTGACGTTACTCCTGCTTGCGATTGCACAACACGAAGCGAGCGCCGAGTTAACGATGTCTTACCATCCGATGCCACCTATAAGCAAACAAACTCACTTCCTGCAGCCTTCCATGCTCATAATCCAGCATAGGCGCTACCTAGGAATAGTTTAAAGCACTCAAGTTGATATGAGGTTTGTTCTTTTGTCCACCTCAAATTGTGGTAATTACACCTAGGTGTAAAATTCAGAATAAGAAATTGGGTTAAAAGGTGTAATATTTCACGGATGGACAAAAGAACGATTTGTTGTAATTTGACAGCAAATTTGAGGTTATGTTGCCAGCTGTCATTCAATTCAACACTTCAGAAGATATCACACTCAATAACATAGCTTTGAGCATTTTCTGCAATTCTATTCCATATTATTTATTATTACCAGTTTTAACTTCTATTTATTAAACAATCACACATTAAAACGGGGTTTATTTTGAAATTGGTGCAAATTTCCATAGTTACACCTTTTACACCTCCTCAAGAAGCAGGTGCAAAAGTGTAAAAGTTGTAATTACCCCCTGGACAAAAGAACACGTCTTTGGAAGAAATACTGTAATTAACCCTGGACAAAAGAACGCATATTTCTTCAAAGGTGCAAAAGGTGTAAAAATAGATGGACAAAAGAACAGACCTGTTGTCACTTTGTTGGTACAGTAGGCGGCAATTTTGAAGGTTTTTTGAATTTACGAATTCCTTGACTTTATGTATTTTTTTTTGCCTCTAGTTAAATTCGTAAATTCAAAGTTTCACTGTATACAATATTGCTTGCTCCGCCAGCTGCCTACTGGACATCACAAAACAACAAGTTGATTGTTTTCCAAAAATTTTTAAAAAAAAAAGCTTTGATGTCCCTACTTAATGTCGTGAAAGTAAAAACAAAGTTTGACTGTAATTCTAGGTACTCCAGGTACCATCCAGTTAAGTACGACTCCAGTTGTTGTGTCATACCTGTGTGTGATACCCAAGAGCTTTGTCAAAGCAGCGTAACAAGCGATGCCCGAGTCCCAGGGCTCCGTACGCGGCAGACTCAAGTCCTCTGTCGCGGCCTTGGCGGGCAAACGACAGCTGGCGCTGGTACATCTTGACGGCTTCGTCCACCTGACCCATCTTGATCAGCACGTCGCCAATGTTGCCCAATGCTCGAAATTTTCCTGGCAGATGTTTCGTCATGTGTGCTATTGCTGCAATGGAAACAAGATTGCAGCCTATAAGAAGAGTAAGAGATACAGAAAATCTGCAGCTATTGAGAAAAATTAGTGCTGGGCTATGACATATCATTCAATCGATCACACGAAAAATTTTGATATGATATCGAAATGTAATTGTTTGTAATAAAAAAAATTATAAAATATAAAATATAAAAATTATTAAAAAAGTGGGTCTATTTTTCATAATTTGTGGCCAAATAGGGTTGATAAGGTATCACCCTAAATAAACCCATCCAACTATTTTTACGATCTCACAATCCCGTTTTATGGCCCGGCACCTCCACCATATGCACCAGCCAGGTTTATTTAATTTCGACTACCTACCCGGCACCTCCACCAAAATTACGAAATTTAGCATTTTTTGTGTAAATTTCGATATTTCGATATGAAGCCAAATATCGATATCGAAAATATTTCCACTTATCGATATCGTATCGAAATATCGATTTTTTGCCCAGCCCTAAGAAAAATAGGAAAGTTCCCAAACAACAAGAGTACGCAACATAAGAAGTGAATAAGACAGCAGTGATGATGATTGATGAACAATTATAAATTGATTCTCCAAAAATAAAATAATCAGAAAACTTGAAAGGAACTCACCCAGAAAATATTTCTGGCATTCGAGTGAGGTTTCGAGATTCCCGAGCGCAAGATGGGCGAGGCCGAGGTTGCAGTACGCCCGGCCCATGCTCATCTTATCCTGAAGATCCTTGGCCAATGCCAGGTCCTGGTCGTAGTATCGCACCGCCTCGCGGAAGTTGCTGAGGCAGTAGTGAGCGTAGCCTAGGAAGTGGCACGCTTTGCTTTCACCCTCAATGTCATGGAGTTCCTGTGAAATAACCAAGAGTAGATTATATAAATGTGAGTGTTGCAGTTGAAGCAGTTTGATAAGAAAAGAAAGAAGAAGAAGAAATATTGATGGTTTTACACAGCATTGATACCGGTAGTTTAGTGACTGGGTTACTGGTTATGTTTGGGAAAGGAGACCAATCATTCACCTGAAATGTAGTAGGTAACTATTGAACTCTGTAGAAAAAGGTGGTTCTAATTTCTAAACAAAATGTTCTCAATTCAATATTCAAAGCTGGTCTTTAGAAGTAGGGCCTACCTATGTACGCAATCAGTCCCACTCAATACAATTTGTTGCACTAGCTAAAAAATCACATCCAGCTGCATTGCAGGCTGTCAAATTATGTTTGCAATAACATTTTATTTTGTACTAACTTTCTATTATCATGCAGGTGTATGGATTTTAATATGCCATTAATTATACACAGAGCACAAGTCAAATGCAGTAAAAATATCTAAGTCCTTAAAGCGGGCGTGGAATTAAAAACACTGCAATAAATAGAAATGATTAAACCCGAGTTTGAGTCGAGTACCAAACACTCAATCAAAATTTTGGGTATTTGAACACCCCAGTCAAAACAAATATGAAGTTTGACTGACCTGTGAAAGCATGAGGTAGTTTTCATAGAATGGCACCGCCTGTCCGAACTCTCCCCGCGACGAGAGGCAGTTCCCGAGATTGAGCAGGGCGCAGGCTTCACCGGCGGTGTCTTTCAGCTCGCGAGCCGTGTTGAGGTGAGCGCGGTAGTGTAGCAGAGCCATCTCGTGAGCGCCCAGAGCTTGGTACGCCACCGCAAGGTTGCCGTGCGTGGACGCCTCCGAGCTGCGGTCGTTCACTTCTTTCGAGATCGTCAGCTCCTGCTTGTGGTACTTGATGGCCTGGAAGGGAAAAACAACTCATTCTATCACAGGCTTAAGCAACATTATAATTGTTAAGAAATATAGACCAATTTTTAGCTGTAGAGGATATGTATAATATAAAAAAATTTACCTAATACAATATTGAATATCCTACAAAACATGTAGGTCTTATAATTAAAAAAGTAATGAGTTTTGCACAAACATTACTTGGACTTGGCTATTAAACTTTAAAACAGCCTACTGAAATCCAATTATTCCACGCTGTATATTTATCAGTGGCCATTAACATTTTATGACAAATTAACAACCAAGTAGAGACCTGCATCCTCAAGGCCCCAAGGGATATAATATATTTATAACCAACCCAAAAAACTGTTCACTAGAATATAAAAACTAACTGCGTACCTACCCCATTTGCCGGATTAAAGGTCACCATTGAGTAACGGCCGCACCGCTATTTTGAGCACTTCATTTTTAAAAAGTTGGCTATAAATATTTCCGACAAATATCTGTGTATAATGGCCGAACCCTACTTCTTGAACTTAATTATAAAATATACCTGCAACCTACATTAGCTCGCACCACCATGGCCATATTTTTAGCCAAGGTTTAAAAATAACCTAACATTGAATTGAGATGAGAATTGAGACATTGTATTTACCTGCTCGTAAAACCCCATGGCACTGTATGCATTGCCTATGTTGCCGTACGCTCGGCCCATGCCCGCTCGGTCTTGCAGCGGCCTGGCTATGCTGAGATGCGCTTGGTGGAGTTTCAACGCAGCGTCGTGCTCGCCAAGTAGCTGGTAGACGATTCCGAGGTTGGAGCAAGCGCGACCTTCACCGACCTTGTCTCGTGAAGATAACGCCATGTCCAGCTGGCGCTCGTGCCATCGCTTGGCCTGGAAGCGGAAAACAGATAGGTAATGCTAATGTATAACAGTGGTTCTCAAAGTGTGAAGCTTTGGCAGGTGGGGCGTCGAGATAGATTACCACATATTAAATAGGCCCTAACCAAATAATAATAAAAATTATTCCAAAATAGATAATAATATACCGTAGTATACAAAACATGAATTTTGTTTCAAAATTAACTAAGTAAGCACACATCAACCCAGATTTCCATCATATCGCACCACAAAGACAACCACTCGCACTTTACTACTTGTTCCAACCTGTACTAAAGCCCAAGGGTGTTACATATAATTATGATTGAATTATACATTGTTTTTTTTTATGGAATAAACCAAAGAAACCCAAATTTTGTGTACAATAATAATTGTGGATATTGGGGTGGAGAAGTTAGGTGAAAGGATGGGAAAGACACGGCTGAGATGGTTTGGGCATATGATACAAATGACAGAAGAGAGGATGTCCAGGAGAATGTATGAGTAAAGGGTTGAAGGAAGAAGAAGACGGGGGAGACCAAGGAAGAGATGGAAGTAGAGAAGACCATAGCAAGTGACCTACAGACTAGAGGAGAGAGCTGGGAGCATGTAGAAGAGACACAATTGTGGAAGGATAGAAAGAAGTGGAATAATTTGGTTGCAAAACCCAAGCTGACCCTGCCAGAAGTAGAAAACGGCAATGGATAATGAATAATGATGATGATGATGAATAATTGTGTGCTGGTTGTAAACTGACTAAGTTACCTGGTTATAATCCCCAGCACACCTTGCTGCGTGACCAAGTCCTGCATACGCTCGCGCCTCCACAGCGCGGTCACCCAGTTCCTGCGCTATCCTCAGGACGTTCTCGTGGAAGGAAATAGCTTGTCCAAAGTTCCGACGGTAATGATGCGAAGAACCTGGTTTGGAGAAAGATTAAAATAAGACAAACACGAAACATAAAGTCTATATCCTGGGCCTAAACTAGGTATTCAATCAATGTACAGAATTAGTATGCATCCGTTGTCGATTATTGATGGGTATTTAAACAAACAATTTGATTATCGATCACTACCACTACCATGTAACTTTAAATCAATTGTCATTTAATCAGCTTCTGTCAAAAGCTCAAAACTACCATTTTATAGCCAAGTGTGAAACAGCAAGGATACTGAAAAGAGTTGAAAAAGTAAGGGTGGTGGAAGCAGGCCTATCTCCAATACTGACCCTTTGGACATGGCAAAACGTAAATAATTAATAAAATGGAAAGAATGCTCAAGAAAAGAATGTTAAAAATTCTGCTTAACTGATTGATTAAAGATTAGTGACTGATGACTGATTGAAAATTGCAAAAAATTAGGTCAATCCCTCGACAAATCCTCTAAATGTCCACTCGATCGCATGGTGATCGCATCCACTCGTAACGAGGTGGTACAGGTTAATAAGGGTCTGCTGGTCTGGTCACAAGGAAAGAATTGTTGTGGGTTGATATTAGGGATGCACACGGTAATCGATATTATCGATCGATAAACAATAATGGATATAATTTTGATAATTGATAACCAAATTTCATTATCGATTATCGAAATATAAAATAATTGGTCAATAGTGGCACGAACCAAACTCTAAAGACAGAGATTATCTCACGTTGTGCCATGCACTGGCTGGGCTGATGGTGTCACAGTCAAGATTTATGTTAGGAGGTAATGAATAACGAGTCTATAACGGAAGCCAAACACATGACATCGAATGAGGTAGCAAACGGAATGAGATTGTATTGTTTTGACTTACACTTGCCCACACTTGAGGTTCCACTTATAGGTTGGAACAGGCTTTGTTGGTGATATCGATCGCTTCGATAATAACATTACCATTTTGATAATCAATAATGAAAAAGTATCGAAGTGCATCCCTAGTTGATGTAGGCTGTGGTTTTGCTTAGCAATGAGGAGTATACAAATAAAATTTGTGCTTCGATCATTGATTGCCCAATGCGTCAAAACGTGATACCAATGGGCAATTACCTCATCGTTTGGCATCCCTCCCTACTACTACTACTACGGTATTACATTGTACTGTAATGACTGTAATCATTTTAAAAATGTTTTGCTTAGCATTGAGGGGTATACAAATAGAATTTGTGCTTCGATTGTACATTTAGCGCTAACCTACTGATCTTTGTTACAAAGAGTGGAAAAGGCCAACTGGCTGGTTTAGTTAAGAATATTGGAGAAGGGGTGACAGGTTGGGCTGGGCTTTATGTATATAGGCCTACCATATTTGCCAGATTGTAAGCCAACATTAAATTTTAGACATATTTGTAAGGTGTAGTTCAAAGAAGCACTTTGGTTTGGAATCGATGGCTAATTTGTGGGTACGTATTTAAATGCTCTACTTTTGTCTTAGTTGTATTTTTTATTACGGTTTGGCTTGCAATCGATTAATACAGTATTAAAGAAGTCTCACTAAGTGTATGACAGATTCATAGATCATATAATGACAGGTTTCATGCTACCAAATGAAAAGTGTTTGCGTACCAAGATTGCTGAACGCTCGGGCCTCCTCAACCTGATTCCCTAGTCTCCTAGCTAGCCTCAGGTGTTGTGTGTGGCAGTCTACGGCGCTCTCGAACTCTCCCATCGCTAGGTACACGGCTCCCACGTTCCCGATCTCTCTCGCCTCCTGCAGTCGGTCTCCCATCTGTTTCACGAGCTGCACGCACTGTTTGTGCGAGGCAAGTGCATTGGGATAGTCACCAATAGCAGTGTATACGTGCCCTGTAGATAAACAAAAATAAAATTAGCTATTTTCCATTCAAGCATAATCGTCAGCAAGCAATAAGCATGTAGGTATTATTGAGGAAACAAAATTAAGGCTCTACGTACTCTAAAATTACAACATTTAACCTGAAATACGTTAGATTGGAGAAGGGTTGACAGGTTGGGAAAGCAAAGCGAACATAAATAAAAAAAAGCGACAAAACTTTTCACCTGCTGATGACAACTGCAGCTAATTTAAAGTTGTTGCCTTAATCCACGACGCGTTTCGTCCTTCTGGGACTCCTCAGGAAGATGGTGGCCATTAAAAATCAGCTAACTACATGCAAACAAAACTCACAACACATAACATAACCCAACCTGTGGTAGTGACCACCATCTGCCTGATGAGTCCCAGAAGGACAAAAAGCGTTGTGGATTAAGGCAACAACTTTAAATTAGCTGCAGTTGTCATCAGCAGGTGAAAAGTTTTGTCGCTTTTTTTAAAATTTATGTTCGCTTTGCTTTCCCAACCGGTCAACCCTTCTCCAATCTAACTAGCCGATGGGCATTTTTCACACTAGAATGAAATACATTAGAGGTAGTCAAGGGAAGGGGGCTAGGTTCCCGACGACGACAATCAAAGCATGATTGTTATATCCTATCAATCGACAGAAAACTTTTTCACAATCATAAAAGATCAGCAAATTAATTTTAATATCGATATTTTGATTGAATATAGCCATTGGTCATTCAAAAAAGTTTAAAAATTTTATTTCCCCAAAACATATTTACATGTAGGTCTACTGGTTGGTAGTTCTAAAAAGTATGTATTGCTAATGGCAGGTCTATGGAATTCCTATTCTAATTTCAAGGAATTGTGTCAAATACGGACCGCCCCCTTCAACAAGCAGTCATGTGATCTTGTATCAGAGTACACGAGATATGTTAGTCTGGACCGGCACCTCCACCAAGAAAACTATGTAATTCCGGACAGGCCCTTCCACCATTCAAAATTTGAATTTTTCCCCAATAATCACCTACCGTACCCTTTTAGCACGACACAAAAAAAAAAACATTTTGAACTCGGAATTTTTTTCAAACTCTAACTTGGTTTGAATTTCTTTGAAGGTGGTAATAGTTTCAAAAACGTTTGCACAACCAGACTTACCAGTGCTAGCAAATAGAAGGTAGGTTCACATAGGAATTCTAAGTTTCCAACAGAAGCAGCGAGCGTACTCAGTGTTGCTAAACCTACCTAGGCTGGTCAGTGCAGCAGCGGCCGCCTGGGTATCTTTACACTTCATGGCGAGCACCAGCTGATATCGATGCGATGTCAATGCTTCCTTGTAACTCCCCTTACTGAAATACGCAGAACCTAAGTTTCCGTGTGCCCGGCATTCGCCTGATATGTCGCCCAGACTTTTAGCTACGGCTAAATCCTGCTGCATGTAACTGATTGCCTGGAAACACAAATTTAAAAAAATACATTTCTAAGGACATCACATGGACATAGGTAATTGATAATTAAATCTATAGCCAAATGGCATTGCCAGACCAAACATTCTATTTGTAGCACAAACATTCTAAAATCTAAAGTTACAAAAATATGCCCCGTGTTTCAACTTATCCAATAGAGATAATACACATTGGAATAACAACACATTATTAAATTCTGAGATTGGAGAAGGGTTGACAGGTTGGGAAAGCAAAGAGAACATAAATCCCAGCCTGAAGGGCTGGGGGCGACAAAACTTTTCACCTGCTGATGACAACTGCAGCTAATTTAAAGTTGTTACCTTAATCCACGACGCGTTTCGTCCTTCTGGGACTCATCAGGCAGATGGTGGCCACTAAAAATCAGCTAACTACGTACATGCAAACAAAACTCACAACACATAACCAAACCTGTGGTAGGGCCACGCAAGAAGCAAATTCTGCATGCATGTTGTCATCATCAGCAAGGTTACTTCAAACACCATTCATACTGAGCCACACCGTCAGCACAACCAGTAAGGGGGCTTCCCCCCCAACTCTAGTGCTCGGGAGACAAAACATCCATGACTCACCCTGGATTCGAACCAGGACCCTTGGCAACAAGAGAAAAGCTGCCCCTTCTGTTGCTTGGCCAGAATGCCTCTTCATTCATACTTAAAAAATAAAAATAAATAAATAAATAAATAAATAATAAAATATATATATATATAAAAATAAATAAAATAAAATAAAGAAAAAAGGGGTCAGAGATAGGAAAGGTGGAAAGTCACACAACAGCACAACCAGTGAGGGGGCTTCCCTCCTAGACTCTGGTGCTTGGGCGACAAAACAACCATGTCTTAACCTGGATTTGAACCAAGACCCGTGGCAACGAGAGAGGCTGCCCTACTAATTGTGACTGGGATCAGAAAACGAAAGGAAAAGACACTACAAGTTGCAAGCTCTTGGCTATAGCACAGGTACACGTGCTATAATAGCTCTTGGCTGCAGGTGAAGAGGTTGAAGGAAAAGAAGAGAAGGGTCTAACAGGTTCTTCTTCCTTCTCTTCTTTTCCTTCAACCTCTTCACCTGCAGCCAAGAGCTATTATAGCACGTGTACCTGTGCTATAGCCAAGAGCTTGCAACTTGTAGTGTCTTTTCCTTTCGTTTTCTGATCCCAGTCACAATTAGTAGGGCAGCCTCTCTCGTTGCCACGGGTCTTGGTTCAAATCCAGGTTAAGACATGGTTGTTTTGTCGCCCAAGCACCAGAGTCTAGGAGGGAAGCCCCCTCACTGGTTGTGCTGTTGTGTGACTTTCCACCTTTCCTATCTCTGACCCCTTTTTTCTTTATTTTTTTATTTATTTTTTTTATATATATATATATTTTTTTTTTTTTTTTTTTTTTAAGTATGAATGAAGAGGCACCCTGGCCAAGCAACAGACGGGCAGCTTTTCTCTTGTTGCCAAGGGTCCTGGTTCGAATCCAGGGTGAGTCATGGATGTTTTGTCTCCCGAGCACTATAGTTGGGAGGGAAGCCCCCTTACTGGTTGTGCTGACGGTGTGGCTAGGGTTGCCAAATTAGTGAAACACAAATACGGGAAAGTACTTTGCGTAGTGGTACTGGGGTCTGGGGCGCAGCCCCAGCCGCCGGAGGCGAAATTTTTTTGGGGTTGTGTTTTTTGAGGAAGGGCCTAAAACGCATTTGAGAGTAATTCAGTGAAAATTTTAAAGCAATATAGTGATTGAAATAGGGAGATAATCAGATAAGGCATGTACAGAAAAGTAAGTAGCTATATACAACCAAAATTATTATCACTTTATTGATAGGCACATTTCATTGATGATCAGATCATTGACATTTATTGCTTGATTTTGCACTTTAAAGAAGTTTTGATTTGCCTTGTACATAGTTGAAAAACTCTTTTCAAGTTAGGTCATAATTTATAGCTACTTTAAGTTCGGCAGAAATAAGTTCTTGGGAACAACGGTTTCGTGTATCTGTCCATTTATTGTTCATAAGACAAAACACTCTCTCAGTACGCGCTTTTGAACCCGGAACGTTACCATCTTCATCGTCACTCATGTTTAATGACCGGCAGCAGCGGCAGACTGATCAGGCACCAAGGCCGGCCAAGGGGAAGGGATTGGTAACTATACGCCCGCGCGTATTGTTGAAAAAGCGCACACGGACTACTTTATTCTAAATACGTGATATATTGATCAATGGGTTAGAGCATACGGGACGCGGGAAACACCCATCAAATACGGGATTTCCCGGGTAATACGGGACACCTGGCAACCCTAGGTGTGGCTCAGTATGAATGGTGTTTGAAGTAACCTTGCTGATGATGACAACATGCATGCAGAATTTGCTTCTTGCGTGGCCCTACCACAGGTTTGGTTATGTGTTGTGAGTTTTGTTTGCATGTAGTTAGCTGATTTTTAGTGGCCACCATCTGCCTGATGAGTCCCAGAAGGACGAAACGCGTCGTGGATTAAGGTAACAACTTTAAACTTTAAATTAGCGGCAGTTGTCATCAGCAGGTGAAAAGTTTTGTCGCCCCCAGCCCTTCAGGCTGGGATTTATGTTCTCTTTGCTTTCCCAACCTGTCAACCCTTCTCCAATCTAAGTAGCCGATAGGCATTTTTCACACTAGAACCATTATTAAATTCTGATTACCTATCATGTTGGGACTCTTCAAGAGTTTGCAAAGCAAAAAAATAAAGTAAGCACAAAAATGTAATTTTCCTATTCTCCTATTCCTAATGCCTCCGTCTCAGCTCATTGATTGATTGATTGATTGATTGATTGCTGTTTATTGTACATAGATCCCTAGAGAATAACATAAATGTACATTCATGGATATTATACATTGTCAAACATATGATCGACAAAATACACAATGATTATGTTGCTAAAATAATGAATAATAAAACATTCTGGTAACTCCAGATTTAACTACAGAACTCATCAATTGAATAAAATGCCTTATCAATAAGAAATGCTTTTAATTTGCTTTTAAAGCAGTCGTCACTGGTATTAATTGTTTTCAACTCCATGGGCAGGTTGTTGTAGAGCCGCCTTCCACAACTTCTGGGGTTCCTGAGACCAGCTGTAGTAGTTCTTACTGATTCAAGATGCAGGTCACCCCGATGCCTAGTATCATACCCATGAAAGTCAGAATTCTTTTTAAAGTTAGCTAAATCTTTGCGAACATGTATAACTGATTCGTAAATGTAAAGACCAGCAAGGGTTAGTAAGCCGAGCTCGGGAAATAGTAGTCTGCACGAATGCCGTTTACCAACACCCACTAGAGTACGCACCGCTCGCTTCTGTATCAAGAAGATACTGGTGAAAACTCTCTTGCTAGAGGAGCCCCATAGTATAATACCGTAACGTAAAAGAGACTCAAAATATGCAGAATAAACAATCTTAGCAGAACTAAGGCCAATACGCTGTCTGATAATTCTAATAGCAAAGCAGGCTTTACTTAGCTTCTTAATAAGGTTGTCAGCTTGCGAGTCACACTTAAGTGTTGAGGCTATGGTAAGTCCAAGGGAAGCTACAGTTTCAGCCTCGGGCAACAAGTGCCCCTCGAAGTGTAGATTCAGCTTGCTGACATTACTGGCATTACTGGGGTTGAGACTAAAGAGTGTAGTTGTAGTCTTCTCTGCATTCATCGCAAGCTGATTTTCGTAAAGCCATGCAGCTTCCTGGTCCAGTTCTTTTTGCGCGGCTTTGATGACTTCAGTGATGTATTTCCCCCAGCAAACGTAAGTAAAGTCATCTGCGTACATATAGACTTCACACCTCGGAGTACACGGTTGTAGATCATTCACATAAACAAGGAAGAATGTTGGCCCAAGTACAGTGCCTTGTGGTACCCCGGTAGTGGTCTTCATCCAAGATGATCTAACCAATTTGGTCCTTCCGTCATCCGAATCTCTGACTTGTACCGACTGTTCTCTACCCTCCAGGTAGGACGCAACCCATTTTACAATATAGTCTGGAAAGCCCAATGCTCCAAACTTACCAACAAGCCTATTGTGGTTCACGCAGTCAAAGGCTTTTGACATGTCACAGAATACGGCCAGTGCAGAGTCCCCAGCGTCGATGGTTTCGCTTAGTTTTTCTATTACTCCACATAAGGCTGAGGTTGTAGATCGGCCCTGACGGAAACCGTGTTGACTGTTAGTAAAGAGCAAGTTAGATTCTAAATACTGTATGATCCTAGCTTTCACAAGCTTTTCTAAAACTTTGGACAAGGCTGTAACCAAGGCAATAGGGCGATAATTGCCAATCACTGATTTGCAGCCCTTCTTGTGTATTGGGACCACAAGGCTGTTCTTCATCGCCTTTGGGAAGACCCCGAGTTGTAGCGATGTGTTAAAGATTGTTGCAAGAACATCCGCAACCGGTCTGGAACATCTACGGATAACGCGGTTCGGAATTTCATCCACACCAGCAGAGAGAGTGTTCCTTAGGGTCCTGGTAATGTTGAGGACTTCAGTCCCTGTAATGGGTTCACAGGGGAAAGGCGTTGAAGTGACCAGCAGGTCCTCCTCCTGTATGCCAGAATTATGTACTCCAGGATCCACCAGAGGGGGGGTCCTACTCTTAATTATGCTTTCTGCCGCTGTTACAAAAAACCTATTGAAGCTATTTGCAACTTCGGTTGGTTCTGAAATAACCTTGTTTTCTAGGCTAAGGTGGATCGACGTAGGCTTTGCTTTATTGCCGTGAAGTTCACCGTTTACTATCTTCCAGACTGCGGCACTCTTGTTAGCTGCTGTGTTTATTTTCTTATTGCAGTGGAGTGATTTTGTTAGTTCAATAATAGTTTTTATACTTTTTCTTTATCTCCCTGTAAAGTATTTCCTTGTCTGGAGTTCTCCAAATCGTCCAATCTTCATATGCCTTCCGACATCTTTTACCCCATTCTTTCACTTCTGCAGTAACCCAGGTCTTTGTGTTATCCTGGTGCTTTAGTGGCTGAAGGGGGAGTGACCTATCAAAACAGCATTTGAATTTATCAAGAAAGGTATTATACATAAAGTCTACATTATTTGGCTCCGTGAAAACTTCCATCCAGGTTTCTGACGAAATGTTGTTCCAGAATGTGTCGATGCTCCTAACGCTGAAGTTTCTCCGTAACTCTCTACAGTGTGTAGGCCTAGTCGTTTTGTCAAGAGAATCTTCCTTCTTTCTGTGTAGGAGGTCACTACCGTCAATGTGGCACCATATAGCCCCGTGGTCCGAGAGCCCGTTGTGGTTCACCTCTATGTTGACTGTAAGAAGATTAGTAGTAAAAACGTTATCGATAATGGTCCCTACCCCCTTGAATGAAGTCTTGTAAGTTCCTGAACTCTGGGAGTGTATCCAAATGCCAGTAGCAGGTTTTCAAGACTCTCTTTGAACTGGAATCCTTGGAGAAATCTACGTTGAAGTCTCCACCTATAAGAGCGTGTGTTTTCTTTTGGGCCAGAATAGTTAAGCATTTTTCAAGCTGTTGTAGAAACACCTGGTTGCAGCCCGCTGGTGGTCTGTACACGGCAACAATGACGATAGGCTGAAGAGTCCCTGTACTAAAGTTAAGTTCAATCCTGGTCCGCGGCTACCTCGAAATGATTGGGTATACCTAGCATGTTGATTCTCTCAAATGGCGTATGGGTATGGTCTTGCCGCACAAAAATGCACGAACCCCCGTAGGCGGTATTAAGAGCCACTCTGCAGAATGCTGCGGCTAATCGATAGCCACCTAACTGAGTAAGTTTAATCCGGTCATGGTTCAGCCAATGCTCTGTTAAGCATACCACCTCCGGCTATGACTAGCTATGACTTGTTCAATCAACATAATAACTGTTTCACAACGTAGTCTAGGCCTACATTTAATAAATTCAAATTCAACACAATAGGTCAGGATAATGAATCAAATTTAGTCTGTATTCTTGAACACAACCAATCTGTAAGTGTAGGCCTACACTTATCCTAAAATGCTTAAAACTGCACCCAGAACAACACAAGTTTCTAAAATAATTTCCTGCCGCCCCCATAATGCAACAGCGTGGTGCATGGAGCTGCCTTCTCAACTTCATTATTTATAATAACCCTGATTTACTGAACAAAACACGGTTAAAATAACAATGCATAGCACTCACCTGCTGCGTAATATTTCAGTGACATCCATCACCTTCCTCGGACGCGAGGTTACTGTAGTACTGAGTAACCTCGCGTCCGAGGAAGGTGATGGGTGTCACTGAAATATTACGCAGCGGGTGAGTGCTGTGCATTGTTATTTTAACCGTGTTTTGTTCAGTAAATCAGTGTTATTATCATTCTTTATTACAAGTCCTGGTGGTTTATTACATTCTTTATACCTACCACACGATGTTGACAACTCCCCCCAAAATACATACCTCGGTAAGCCACTGTCAACCTACCTTGTCTAGAGAGTTGAGTGCCCAGTAAGCAGAAGAGAGGGCAGAGAAGACCGAACCTCGCAGCTTCAGACTGCAAGTGCCGATCCTCAAGGCCGCCTCTAGAACCACGACGGCCGCTGCGTACTGCCCTACGCCGAGCAACTCTTGACCAACCACGGAGATGATGACAAACGGAGACTTGTCCAGGTTCATCGCTTCCAGTTGGGCAAACGTAGGTTCCAGCGTGGCTACAAAACGTCAAGTGAAACATGGTAGTAATGGGCTACAAATATTTGCATTAGCCTACCCAAATAGGTATGAGAAGGTAGGGCCTATCTAAAAATATGCAACATACCTACATAATTTGCATTCTGCAGTACGGTAGTGCTAATTTTAAAAAAATACCTAGAACTGGGGAAAAAAACTAAATTTATTTCCAGAATGTAGGCTATTTTATTGGGTGGAAAAGGGTCGGGGTCAAGAGCCCAAAAAATTTTAGTTTTTTCATTCTTCACGAGTGCCTACCTCTTAAGCAATTTGAGCATGAACTGTTAGCAGTAAAATTGGTTCATAGGTTTAAAAAAGTTTCAATTGAGTCTTGACTAGGCTCCGAGAAGATAACATTTGAACATTATTGTATTATCAAATCAATTTTACTTATATATAGAATATGTAAGCAGGCTTACTTTCCAGTAGGTAGTCATAATGTAAAATGTAGGCGTGTAACTTTGGAAGATGAGAACAATAATTTCCTAAAAATAAAATTATTTTTTATTTTTCAACATGAGCATGTAGAGTTGCCAACTCTGACCAGGAAAATAACCGGCCTCTTATGTAACTTATAAAGTGGTGGGCTGAATGCCAATACCGAAACAATGTAGGCCTAGTTTTGTGCGGTCAAAACTGGAACACACCAAAAAGAAGTGGGTTCACGGACTGGTGGCAGTCTTGGGCCTGGCTCGGCTCGATCGCTGTCGTGTCGAGTTCGGCTAGGTAGAGAGACTAGAGAGAGGGTGGGGGTTGACCGGTTAGGTCATGGGGAAGTGGAGAAGAGCAATGTTTAATCATTAGTTGGGATTTGGGAACAAAGCAATGAGTAGGTTGGTTTTTAAATATTTATTATTGTTATTTGTTAATGTAGGCCTACGTAGGACTAATATTTTTAGTATTATGGCTAATTTACATAAAAACCGGCAACACTTTTGCCGGTCGAAGGGTCTGACCGACAATCGGCCAGTGCCAAACCAGTGTGCAGGTCAAAAACTGGCCGGTTGGCAACCCTATGACTATGAGCATGGCATTGCTAGTCACAAAACTAACTGTAGAGTGGCCTAGTCTATGGGACAGTGGTGTACGCAGGTATTTATTATGGGAGGGGCTTGGAAGAATGACTCAATGGGGGGGGAGGAGGTGTGGGGGATGCGGATGCCCCCCACAATAGCGCCGCAGTCAATTTTTTAAAAGTAGGGTACGTATTTTTGAAGTGGTTTTTATGTATTTAAAAAGAAGTTAAGGGGCTTTGCTGAATGAAAAAAAAAAGAAATAGATGAATTTACTTTTTGCATAAACTAGATATGACTTGCAGAATATAATATTTAAGCTGGGATTTTGGTCCCCGCCCCCCTGGATAGGCCACTGTCCATGGGCAATGATGGAAACTTACATCTAAGAGGCGACTTCATTGATGTCTCTACCAGTCCTGCCAGCAGCTGCGCTGACTTCGGGTCCTGGGCCAAACCCGAACTGAACGCTGCCAGCGCATCGCCGTGTCGGCCCAGGCACTGCAATGCTACCCCTTGCCTGGAACAAAATGGGAAAACTTGAGATTTTCTTCAAGCTTAAGTAAACACTCACAATAGCCTAAGCTTATGTGTCTTGTTCCATTGCAAGCTTTGATAAATTTTTATGATCCATTTGTATGAGGATTACTATTATCAGTGGCAGTTATTGGTAGGAGCTGCAAAGCTGCAGAAACCCAGCACATAAAAACAAATTTAAAAAGTATTATGTAGGCCTAGACCCAGGGCATCAAACCGATACGAACCGAAAACCGAAAAAAAAAAACGATATTTTTCCTGAACCGAAAACCGAACCGTAACCGAATTTCTTATTTCGGTTTGTTTCGGGTTTTTTCGGTTAATTTCAGTTCAGGGGGCAGTTTCGGTCACAAAGTCTAAAAATTGCCAAATCGCGAAAATTGGGAAAAAACAAAAAAGGTTGATTTTCCCTTTCACAAGTCCGGCTCGTACCGTCTTTTCATAAGTCCAAAGACACCTGCCTACCACACCTTTCATAAATGCCGACTTCAGAATGTTGTTGTTAACCGTGGAAATCAAATTATGGTCACTTTAATTTAGTGTAGCCTAGTAAGGTTAAATGTAAAATACCACACTCCCCGTCACCGCACCCATTGATTGCCTAATGCCTTAGTCCCGTAACGTTCATTATCCCAGTCTCTCATATCGGCATCTACAGACACAGACCTGATTTGGACTGAGGAGTGCATGAGGACTGAGGAACATTGTGGAATGTGGACTTTGAGTCAGGTTTTGGGCTTTGGGCAAATATATGTTGGGAATTGATAGATTTGGTCATGTATCGGTAATTACTGTTAGTAAAAATCCCTACAAACGTTTTCAACTTTCAAAAAAATTATACTATTATTGATATTTTGCCTTATAAAATGTAAAATAAAATAAACCGGTTCGAACCGAACCGCTATTTTTAGAAAGGTCGAACCGAACCGAAAAAATAACGTACCGAAGGTCGAACCGAACCGAAAAAATAACGTACCGAAATCCCCTGCCTAGACCTAAAGTAGTATTTTTTAACCGGTACTACGGTACTTTTTTGTGCTTATTAGACATTTAATTTAGTTATGCGCCTGTGCCATTTTCCAATAATTTCTTCAAGCGGTAGGCCCTAGCGCTTCATTTGCAAACATGTACGTCGAGCTCAAGCATTGAGTGCGGCCAGTCCAGCAGCTCCTTTCCCTATGTCTACTGCAATCACCCCCCTCCTTCCCCTACCAACTCAACCATAGGTTACATCAATCCAGTCCAGTCCAGGAGAAGATGGTGAGAAGCAGCTCCAACAAACCTGGCTTCCTTGAAGGCGTTTGTGTCTTGTAGCGATCGCTTTGCTGCTTGGCAAAGTGGATCAACATGCTCAGATCAGCTAACGAACTGGGAACTTGTTTGGTTTGGGGGGTCCAAAATAAAATCATCTTTTTTTTGCTGTTTAAGTAACAAAAAAAAGCTTCAAAACCTTTAGGGTAACATTGCTGTATTAAACGTAAATCCTTTTTGGTTGAAAGTCCTTTACAGCCTAGCCTGAGACTTAAAATAGCAACATTAAAGGTTTTGTATATTTTGTTGTTTGTTTTTGTTTTCACGTATTTTGGAGTATTTTAATGAAAAACATGATGATTTTATTTTGGACCCCCCCCCCCCCCCCCCCCCCAACCGAAACAAGTTCCACGGACTGGGCTTTATAGCTCGCCGAGGCGTTTATTAGCCCTACACAATGTAGAAAGAACTTCTTTGGTTCATGACCCGCCCCACCCACCCCCCCAAAAAAAGTTTTTGAAGTGAAAAATACTACAAAACCTTCAACTTTTCTAATTTAAATATAAAGGACTTTCAACCGAAACAGAGTTTCACCAAAAATAGCAACGTTAAAGGTTTTGTAGGTACCTATAGCCTAATAGTTCTACGCAATACTAAAAAGCATGAAAAAAAAGGAAAAACAAATTATATTTTTTAGGGCCCATGAACCGAAGAAGTTCCCACAATGTTACTTTGAAATAGAACACAGCCGAGCAACCACAGCTCAACTTTCATCATACGAATGCAAAGGCCACTAACTCTGCCTCTGGCCACGAAGGGGTCAAATGTAAGGAAGTGATTTGCACCCTCGCACACTCCAATGTGTGTATTGAAATACCACGATGACATTATTTCGTCTTTGACATGGAACTTAGGTTTAAAAAACTGTTCAGCCAGGATTGCCAGTGATGGGAATCAATTTGACGACCTCCCGATTCAGTCTTGCTTGTTATAGGTTAGTTAGCCCTACGAAGTTATGAAACCCATCACTTGGCAAGTTCACCACTGGGGCACAGAATACGGTACTTCTTCGGCTAGGGGGGTCCAACTTTTATACACTGTAACGGAAAGAATTTTGGGTGCGCTCTTATCAAAAATATCCTAGAACTAGCGCGGCAGGTAACTAGGCGGAAAGGTCGACTAACCTTACGGGCACTTTTGTACTTGGCGGGTCCCAACATTTTTTTTTCAATGAAAACATACGCACCCGAAATCCTTTCCGTTACAAAACTACTTTCGTTAGGTTAGCCAGAACTTTCCGCTGGCTACAGTGCGCCGCTCTAGTTCTAGGATATTTTCGAAAAGAGCGCACCTGAAATCCTTTCAGTTAGTGTAGGCCTATAACAGTTGGGACCCGCCAAGTACAGAAGTACCACCTTACGTAAGTAGTTGGTAATTATGCCGTTTACGGTTTTCCGAGAAAAAAGATGAAAAAATTTACTTACTATATTCCAGTGTGTGTAATTAATGTTCCTTAATTCATTTTCAGGTACCGCATTATGGTTTTTAATTTTGTAAACAATGTTTTTCATCTTTTCACTAGTGGAAATTGAGCCGTCATTTGTGCATCCACATGCTACATCGCCATGTTGATTTGGAAAGCGTAATCTCCTCTGACACGTCTCTACCGCTGCGTACGCAGCGTAAAAAGTATTTTTGTTTCAAATCGCGACGTTAAAGGTTAAAAAGGTATTTTTGTTTTAAAATAGCGACGTTAAAGGTTTTGAAGGTTTGTTTTTGCAAACTCGGGATAGTGAAAAACTAATTAATTTTTTACGTGAACACGGCGTGCTATTACCTATGTCGTCATCGTTTGTTGCCGTTTTAGTTACAAAAAATACTTTAAAACCTTTAACATCGCTATTTTAAACAAAAATACCTTTTTAACCTTTAACGTCGCTATTTTAAACAAAAATACCTTTTTTAACCTTTAACGTCGCTATTTTAAACAAAAATACTTTCTTACGCTGCGTACGCAGCGGAAGAGACGTAGCGGAGGAGATAGCGCTTTCCAAACCAGCATGGCGGTCTACGTACAGTGACAGCACAATTTACACAGGTAAAAAGACGAAAAACATTAGTAACAGTGAAAAGATCGTAATGCGGTAGCTGAAAATGAATTAAGGACTATCAATTACACATACTGTGAAAAGTTGGAAACATTTTATGCATTTTTTCTCGGAAAAACCGTAATCGGCATAATTACCGAGTAGTTTTGTAACGGAAAGGATTTCGGGTGAGTATGTTTTCATTGAAAACAACAAGTGTTGAAATGTTGGACCCCCCCCCCCCCCCCCCCCAACCGAAGTTAAGTTCCCAGAATACTGGGGTCCTAGCTATAACCTCACAAGCTTAGTCGAAAGGGGGATAAGTGAGTCCTGGATATTAACAAACAGTGGAGCCTAGGCTCTAATGCATTTTAACAAAAGGTACCCTTCCTCACCTCTAAAACGTTTTTCGTTGTAAGACATCATGCTCCTGATTATTTTTACCATTTTTTCGCGGTCAGTGTCACGAAAAATCCTGGAAGTAGCCATGCTTGTTTACAAGTTGAATTTGAAGTTAAAGGCGCAGTCCAGCCCACATTTCGGTAACAACCCACCGCCTTGTAATCGTCGCAATTCCATTTTATAAAGGCTGAGAATTACAGCGCGGGATTTAAAAAACGAAATTTCTAACATTGGATTGGACTCGTCATCGGCACTGGCGCCGGTATATTTTTACCGCAGTCAGCCCAGTATACAAAATATGGTCTTACATTGGACGTAAATCCGCTGACAGAGGATGTTCACAGGGCAAAATGTTCTCCAAACTTTTCGTTACAAAACTACACTTCGGCCTATGTCACGTGCTAAAAAGATGAAACTGAAAATAAAAAAAACAATTTTTGCTTTCGTATGATATTGATATTATGTTTTACCTGTAGTAGGCTTTGGGCCACTTGCTATTAAGATCCCTGGCCCGGATAGCGTCCTGCAGTGCCGGAGCAAACTGCCCCATCTTGACAAGCGCCGCCGAACGGTTCGAGTACAAGATGTGGTTTTTGGGGTCCAGTTGAATAGCATCTGTGTAAAGGGCGACGGCCTTGGCGAAGTCGCCGCTCTGGCAAGCTGTGTTTGACTGACGTACCTAGGAAAACATGGCTATTCTTATACACATACCACACAAATAAATTGCACCCACAACACAACACAGTATATGGATGCCATTTATAGCAGCCAATAGCTGCCAAGTCCCCACACACTTGTATAGGCTGTAATGTATACTTTGTCCCAAGCAATTAAATACACTTTTTACTTTTCAGCTTTTACAAGATGAGTAAGATCTCAGCAATGTTGCTGTTAGTCTTCAATTCAATTGCAGTATCAGCGCGACAAAGAAACATGATACGGCAGAAATGAAGTACATAAAGCTATTTCGAAAGTTTCCTGACAATTAAAAAAAAGCGGGATACGTGAGTTATGTGGGGAGTGAGAAACAAAACAAAAAACACGTCAAATGAGCAGTGGTAGGTCTACGTTTAAAAGTGTTTACAATTTCATCAATAGAAAATTGTCGTTTGTCCGGTAAAGAGCAAAGAAGCATGGCACAAAACGGGCATGCGATAGTCAAATTGCAGTGCTGGCATCGCAGGCTGCTCATCCAATATTAATTTACCTATTTAAATTGTGTACGAAAATAAAATCCATCTTAGTATTCAAGGGTACAGCGTGTATCTGATTTGACATAAATTTATAGACATTTGATATCCATGGTTGGTTATAACGTTATTACAATCTAATTTCTCGCCACTCGCCAGTAAAACTCACATGTTTAGCGAAGTTTTATTGTTGTTAAATGATACAGGTCCATGGAAGTGAAATATAAGTGTCCAATATTGAATGCTCTGATCTGATAACGGCAAGGAAATATCATACTCGTAATTCCTCATCGTTGTGATCGTTGTCGCGCATGCACACATTTTCCTTTATAACGAGAATAAACATGAAAATAAAGTCATTATTTATCGATTTTAATAATTTAAAAATTGTAAAATAGTGTGAACGATTTTGCTTGTGCCAAACGTTTTTTGGGGTCAATGTAACAGTAAAAAAATATAGGGTAGTAATCGCGGTGGGGGGGGGGGGGGCGAATTCTGCTCTAACCCATTGCCTAAAATCGACTTGGAAATTTTCGCCGAAAATGCGTTTGGTGTTCTAGGTATCCCTATTTAGAGTTAACTGTGAAACTGGGCTCCACGAGCTTGGAGGCTAACCTAACCTCCCCGAATGCGTGTTGTACTTACCTTCTCCAGAAACAGGGCTTTGCTCGCGGCAGGAAGTTCAGATGTACCTTCCGGTTCCACCTGAAACAAAGAAAGTCGCAACATTAACTATTGGCCTCGTGTTAGAAGTAGACGCTTTATTATAAGGGATCGGGTTTACGCCCTTTGGTAACATAAGGCATGGACCTGCGCAAGAAACACGAGTGCAATAGCATAAAGCTATTCGCTTGGCCGGTAAGAATCCGAAGGATCTGAAATTTTACATAGTTGTCAATAAAGCATACATGAACAGCCCTACAGTCGTAGATTTAAAAATTTTTATATTTATCAGCCAGGATCAATTCACGAATCTGGTAAATTTTAGATTTTTTAAGAAAATCAAAAAACTCGGAAAATAAAAAATATTAAAAAAATTTCTTGAAAAGTGTTAAGTAGAGCCCTATATTTCCGATTCCTTGACAACTACCCAAAATTCTAAACAACTGTGGTGTCAGTGGGCCAAGCGAACAGGAATTTTCTTAATAAAACGCATGTCCTATATATCCTCTCTTGGTTCATCCGTCATTTTGCATTTGCACTTTAGGATTTGCTCCTATGAGCCCTTCATTTGACGATGGTCATTTGGGACATGGCCGGCGTAGCCACGGGCGTGGTTGGGGGGAGGGGTAGGGGTGCCAGAAAGTGTGTATACACAGATAAAAGTTCTTTTTACACCACTAGGAACTTGTACAACAACGTAATAAGTTACTATTTTGTGTTAAGATGGAAATAATTTAACTTGACGTTCCAGTCCTTTATGCTGTCGTAATTCCGTAGAATTCGGGAGCAAACATAATAATTATACAAGCACAATCCCACGTCTACATATTACATTTTACTGCATGCAATACAAAACATTCGTCCGGTTCTTGGGACTTCCTGAATTCCGAGAACCGATACTTATTTACTTGTTTTGGGTTAGCAACTTGCAATTACTTTTATATAGGTAACGTTTAAATGAAGTAAGTTCGTTTTAAATAGTTGGCAAGTTCTTATTTTTCAAGACGAACGAGAAATTGACTGACTTAGCTTTTTTTAAAAGTAACTCAACTTGGCGTAAGATGACACCCTCAATTCGTGTTCAGAAGGTCAGCTTCATTTGTGAAAACGTTTGTTTTCAAGAACGATGCGGCAATAAACAACAATCAAGTTCCTTGTATTGAGGAACTGCCACAAATTGACAGCAACAGGTGTTTCACTGCAGGAGTTATTCACCTGACATAAATCAAAACACAAGCAAAACAAAAACTATATATAAAACTATAAGCTAGCATATAATAATAGCCTTACCGTATTTTCTAAAATAATGAATTCGTAGAACATCTCTTTTCGTTTCCAACACTATAAAACGGACCAGTCCCACCAGTTTGAATGCCTATGTATCGTTAGACCCTACCCACATCTTCAGCTGACTGATTAAGTTAGCACAATACTGCACTAGGCGCAACATCGAGGGCACACACCCCCGGGCTGAGGCTTGCTTTCTCCCGAAGAAAGTACGGTCGGTAATACAGCACACACTTGGTATCGACTCCCGCTCCAGAGCTTCCGACCGACAACCGGTTGGTTGGTTACCGGCCGAATACTTCGTGCGAACTCCAATCGTGTATTGTTTTTCTAACATCACGTCAATAATAATTTCTAGTTACCTTAGTTGTAAAACGTGAGAGCTACAGACCACCCCACTAAAATGAAAATAAAAAAAAACTCTATGGCCTGCCTGTAATATACAGGATGTCTAGTAATATGCGTTCTTGCACGACGAGAAAATAACATAGTATTTCCCAGCAACGTAGGTATATACGATTAATTACGGTAAAATCAACGCGTCAGCTTCCCAGGCGTGTAGTTAATGCACTTGGCACGATTAGGGTCCTTATTCAAGCCAGCAATAACATTATTATTAGGCTTTTAATTTCACATCAATTTTATAACCATTTATGAGCTGATATCTACATCAAAATTCCATGGGAAATATTGTCTAAATTAATAAATTGCTCTTAATAGCTGCCTTAAGTGACGGATTTTACTGATCTCCATGCGGTGGCGGTTGTGAGAACTTTAGCTTGGCCCAGACCACGTGTGCATCTTGGGAAGGATAATCGAGATATTCAAACTGGGAGAAATTACCGCCAGAATTATCTCAAGAACGCTGAATACTAGTGGTGGCGCCGATTATAAATTAACACTCGATCAGTAATCGATTGTTTAGTCCATTTTCTCTTTCGAAAGGTCTAAAATTTAGTTTAAATATGCCAAGTTTCGTACTTATGATACTTTTAGAGTGCATGTGAATGTGATGCTTTGCACTGTATAAAATTATGGCCGAGCTAGAAAATCAACAATTTATGATTTCGAGCACTTTTCATTTAGTTTTATTGTTATATTATATTATAAATCGATAGTACACAGATTGATTGTTAAATTACTCAAAATGTTATTCTTTTGTGTTATTATTTCTCGACTCATTATCGCAATTTGATTATCTTGGGTGTAGCTACTACCATCGAGGAACACCCGTGGTCGTTGCTAGAATTTAATAATGTAATATATCGGAATTCGGTATTGGGTTTGATGGATTTCTTTTAAGTCTCTGCCATTGTTGTGCTTTGAGAGGGGAAATAAGGGAAGAAATAATGTTTCTTGTAGGTATTCCATCTAGTTATATCAAATACCTGCTTTTATGTCTCTATAAAATAAATTGTTATAATGTATTAAAATCTTACAGCTAAAGATATTGTTAGGATATCTAGATTTGAAATCTAGATCACTTTTGACGTAAAACATTTAAATCATTAAAGATTGCCGATGTAATTTCGTAAAACATAGACCTACACAGATCCATAATAATTACAGTTTTTGATAAAATACAATACATGATTATTTTAAGTATTTCTCTGGTTATTCTTGGTGTCATAAATTTTTCTGACTTTACTTAATTTACTTAAAAATTATTATATGACATTATTTTCTAATTTAACCTTTTCTCTCCGCCATTATTGATCTGTAAGCTCGAACAGAACGAACCATCTGCTAATGGATCCTATGGTACTCCATCGTTCACTCAGTCTTCAGTCATCACCTTCCATTTCGTTAGTCTCGCTTCGCAAACCGAAACGCCTCACATCAATCATCAATCAATCTTTAATTAACATTAATTCCATGATATGAACTTTGCATGGGTAGAAATCAGTGTAGGCCGTACCATTACTAATATGAGTGCATTCAACACGCGCAGACCGCTGATGAATAGACCATTTCACCCCATGGGGTAAGCTATTGCTAAAACGTGCGCGTCGCTTAATACAGCTCATAAATAGTCTGCATTAACATATTTATGGAGCTATAAACCTCAACATTGTGGAACACCCTGTTGAGATACTGGTAACTGGTATTTACGATATAGGTAATTCCAGCGTGAGAAACATGAGGGAGAGGTGTATAGAATGGGATTGACTTGACCTCTGTTATCTGCGAAGACCTCAGAAACGAAGCCGGCCATGGCTAATTAAGCCTGGCTTGGCCAACAGTGTTATTAATTCGAACCGAAAAGCGAGTTCGACATTGATCGAGTTGAGGGTCGATAGGAAACTCGAAGCCATCTGTCCGTTGGTATTGACCTCTTAGGAATGTTATGGAAAAACTACCAACGATAATTTCGTATAATTTGGTAAATAGTTGTTGTAATCTTCATGTTTCGGAATCGGACGGTTGTTCTCTGTTGTTATGAGACGAATCTGGTGCAACTCCTCCCTTTTGTAATTATACGTGAGTCTTTCTTGTTCCCTTCCCATCACCTCTTGACGAACAAAGCTACACATGCGCCATGAGGAGCAGCCTCGGATACAACTAAGCAGCAATTAGTTACAAACTGTGCAACTAACAAATTAAAAAAAGTAATTGAACTTTGAATTAGTACGTATAGAAAGCAGAGATCGGAGCTGATCAGCCACATGTGGCGAGCATTATGCACAGATAGATTCCCCCACCCACCCACACCCACCCAAGTGGTTCGTTGGGCCAGCACTCACGATCCACAAACATTACTTCCAAATATCTCGGCAATTTGCTAACTAATAACAATTCAAACATTGATCATAATAACAAAGATAACTACATAGATTTTTCTTTTCAAATCGTTATTTATGGGTAACGTTTTGTATTACATTAGGGTTATGGGTATATCATTTATTTAATCCAATATTGCTTTTTTACTATAGCCATGTAGTAATTATCGAACCCTCTCACAAGGTAAAATTAAACCGCACAAAAAGCTGTTTAAATCAGTTTTAAGCGCATCCTAATTATAATTAACAAAGGTACGGCATGACCTTGCCGTCAAGAGTGGGCACATGGGAGATATCGTCGATATGTCAAATGCCAACCAATAGTGTCTTGTGAGATTTTGTAATTTGGTAGAAGGGTAAGATGATTAATTATCCACTATAGCCTACTCTGAAAGGGTAAAGGCGGCCCAAGGTATGCAACACAGGCTACGCTTGCGATTGTCTTTTTGCAATATCTCGGGGTTAAAACGGGTTGTACATTATGATAATAAGTTTTAATTAATCATCCTTCACTTCACTCAAGCCTTTAGGTCGAGTGAAGACTGGCTCTGTTGGACGGGCTCTGGCAAACAAGGGATTATTCTGGAACGCTTTACTAATTTTACAATCAAGATTTTAAAATTTAGTACATTGTTAAAGAAATATGTACGGTGGTCTCTAATAGAGTACATTTTCATCATTTTGTTACTAATTTAAAATAAATAAATAAATAAATAACTGTCGGCAGTACTTTGCCAAGCTTATGTATATTTGAAATGTGGGAAGTCATCAAGGCCAGGGGTAGAATTTGGCCCAGAGCATGGCTATGTTCTAATCGTAAAAGGCGAGGAAAGAGATAAAGTCCATCTCGCAAACATCAGCTAGTTTGTAAGGGAGTATTTTACTCCCCAAAACTAGAGGCGAGCTCTGGCAATCGTCGTCGGGGACCTTGCCCCCTTTTCCTGAAGACCTCCCCGACGACGACGAAGACAATGATCACCACGAACGATGACAAGAGATGGCGCGACGTGAGAATACTTTCACCCTAACGGGTGATGGATTACATATTCTGTATGACAATCTCTCCCAAAATTATCACTTCCATTGCAAGAAACATTATATTTAAGTTTCAAATAATTGATTGGGTGAAAATTAGAGTTCAAAAAGTGTTCCAGAATAGATGCGGAATTAGCAAGATTTAGGCGTTCAAACGATTGATTGGACATTGACACTGATAGTAGGTGATTTAGGTTCTGCAAAAGTTAGAAAGTAATGTTCAAGCTGATAGTACGATTTGCAAATTTGACTGGGGGAAAATGTTCGAAAACACCGTTCAGCCAGTTTGCCAGTGGCTGGTATTAAATTGGATTATATGACAATATGCAAATACATTAAATCGGCTTATATGACAATATGCAAATAGACGAAGTGCGAAAGGGTATTATTGGCTCCAAAGTCCAAAGTTTGTGATACGTATGCAAATTTAAGGTACAAATAGGAAATATATTTATAATAATAGACACGTCAAATTTTATTTAGGATATACATTTACAGATGAATCCCCCAAATAATAATTTCAACAACCGGTACACACAAATTACACAAAACAGTGAAAAATAAAGTATGTATAAAACTTGTACATCCACAGATAGTACACGCTTAAAGTTTAATATTAGGCTTTGGTCCGTATAAGTGGATGACGTGTCGATGATATTCATAGGCATCTTTTATTAATTGAAGCCTTGGAACGAATGAATGATTTGATCACGATTTTTTTTTTAATCCACGCACGACTTACATTTTGTTGCCAAAAAACCTGATTTGAGATTTAAAAAACTATTATTACAAAAACATTTTAGAATAGATGCAACACAAATTTTTACGTGGCTCGAATATGAATAGTAACGTACAAAATCCGCATGAATAACAGAATAGTTCGAGTGAATATCATTGAGTACAATCACAACCTGTGAGAAGTATGATGTGTGCGTGTGCGTGTGTGTGCGCAGATGGGAGGGGGAAGGCATGTATGGTGGCAGGTGTGTGACTGCAGTGTTCAACATGGAAAATAATGAACAATAATAACAGCTAGGTGTGAAGCTAGGAAAGGCGGAATTTAATTAAGGTATACATGTGAGAAAGAAGGGAGAATCATGCAGGTAGAAAACATCACCTCGTGAAGTGATGACTGGATCGTTAGATTTTTTTGTTTGCGTTCATAAAATTGTGTATAGATGAAAATCTTAGAAACATATTTTTACGTTTTCGAAAGTACATTTCATTATATTAAATTACTTTCGCTAAGTACTTGTTTTTGCTTCTTTTTTTAGAACTGTTTCTAACACAGGCCCGACTTGGACGCCTCACGAACGAAGAGTGAGAAAGATAAATTAAAAATTACAAAATTACAAATTAAATAAATTCGTATTTAGAGTCTACCCACTCAGTCACATAACTGATTTTCAGTAAAGAATTTTAATTTGAAAGCAGACCAAGACAACCCTAACCCTGTAGGCGCCAACACAATCGACGAGCGAACAATGACCAACTAGAGAGTGGACACATAGACCAATCAAGCTGGACACGATTCCACCCGCATGCGTCGCCAGAATCAACTAAGGCTAATTTGGAATAACCTTAGAATTTATTATATGCATAGTTGCTATAAAGTCACCGTTTGCAAATTCCTCAGTCAAGAAATGAAGTTAAAACTCTATGAAACGGGTTCGAAGTACCGATTTGAAGGTACCCGAACACCGCATGAGAGTACCGAAGGCGAAGAAGAGATAAAATATTTTTAACACGTGTTAAGTTGATTTACTTTATAGCAACTTACGCGTTCAAACAGCGAATTATTCCTGTTATTACTTTGCCGCAGTGCAAAAACAAGATTATAGTGCCTGCCTGGTAGTCATTATAATAGGGAGGTGTCACCACACTACTTTGTATGGTTGGTCAAGTATTTTACAAAATGAATTCATCAATGTAGATTGTATAGAACATAGATGTTATTATCGTGTTGCAATGAAGCTACTAGCTAGATATGATATTCTTTGTAATTATTTATTATTCTTTTCTGTTATGTATCTAAGTTACAAGTTTATTAAACGCTGTGGAGAATTTGTCGAAATGTTGGCATTATAATAACTTAGTATTATAGTAACATAACCAATAACATCCTTGAAGACACATTTTTAAAAAATGATTGTCATTAAAACATTACTTGTCCAAATAATACGCAGATTTAAGTCCAAATACCAAGAGAAATGGCGACGGAAGCGAATTGTAATATCGGTCGATTCGGGGTGTAATATTTATTAATAACCCAGAACCCACGAAACGAGCCCTGAAATCCCAGGACCCTCCTGAGTGAGTGAGTTATGCCTCGCGATAGAAACTGAAAATGACCTCCGGATTGACATGCGTTTTTGTTAACATTGCCTTTCAATAAGGACGATACATAGGCCTAGAATTTTTGTCGATTCTGGAGGTCAGGACTAAGGGGGGCTGGGTTAGCCTCACCCAACTTAACACTCGGCACCTCCACCAACATTTCAAGACTGGAGCGGAACGGATTTTGGTTTTGTATTTGTTCTCGGCACCTCCAACAACGAGATTTGAACGCTGGAATAATCCTACGACGACGATCTGTTGACCAAGTATAGCGTCACTCCTTTAGGTACTCCCCGTACCCGTTTCTTACATCATTTATAGTGTAATATACAATATTACACATTTAACATACACACTTCTCTTGGTTTTTAGAACATGTTAGGCATAGTAAACTATTTACGCGTGTCCTTGCAGACCTCACACACTTGTGCATTCCTTCACCAATTTACTCTAACTTTTATTAAGGTATATACTATATGGGTTTGGTTTACTATACATGTGTAATATTACTATTTCCAACTTTGTTTAACTACAGTTTATTCTCTTTCAGATGCATAATGCAACTACAATTCTGAGATTAAAATGTACCCGTCCTGGTGGTCTAGTGGTTAAGACGCTCACCTGGAATGTGGGAGACCTGTGGATCGAATCCCGGTTTGGGCGGACTTTTAATTTCTGGATTGTAGTAAATAATTACAGTTTATTCTGTCTGCATGTATGTGGATTAATTTTATTTAGTTGTCCTCATTTGTAAATCAGTTTTTACAACTGACTAGGAAAGACGTTAAATAAATAAATAAATAAATAAATAAATAAATAAATAAAAAATAAATAAATAAATAAAAACAATTAAATAAATAAAAAACAAAATAAATAAATAAATAAATACAATTGATGAAACCTATTTCAATTACAAAAGGTTGAATAGATGGAAAATATAGTAGGTTCGATCGTACGTTTATACCATATTATGATTTAATCGTTATGCGAACAAAAACTTCACAGAGCGATTAACAACTTATAATAGTTAAGAGAAATATGTTATTAAAAAAACATATTTTTTGTAATAAAACTATCGAATGGCTTTCGAGTCACGCGACCTGACGCATGTTCGAGAAGGCTGCATCTGTAGGGTTTTTGTTTCGGACACACCTGGCGGCCAGACAAATAATTCAAATCGATATTCTAAAAAACATTTCAATGTACCATGATCACTAATAATTGCCTGGATGCCGCGTGCCTCGTACAATTACTAAAAGTTGGTAATTTTCTGTTTGTTTATTTATTTTCGTGAGCTCTGTAGAGTAGGTACACATTTATTGTCATGTTTTTTTTCGATTGGTCACTATATCTGTCTCCAACAAAAAAGTAAATTGGTTCAAACAGACAAATGATATTAACCTTGCGGCCCTTTTCGGCCAGTATTTAGAGTTGAGACCAAAAATATTAATTAAAGTGAGAATTATTAAAACCTTCAAGTAGTTTGTGATAATTATTACATACTCCCTTAACGTTATTAGCCTAAGCGGAAGGGACCAATCTCGACTATGTAATATTTCGTTAATTGTGATAAATATAGCAATTAAACAACCATCATTTATAAAACTGTGTTCGTGAAAAATTGTGAGATTGTTTTTTTCAGGGCTACCAACAGGCCGAGTTTCAACCGACTGTAGGTAGGTGTTGTTGAGTTGGCCAGCTGCGAACTGAGCCATGTGATTTTTTTAAAGTAATTTTTCGAAAAGTAAAAAAAATTACCTTGAAAATATAATTCCTAACTGGCTTCTCTTGGCTTTTAGGCCTTGGGTTACGAAGTTATACGGCAGTTTGGGTTATATAAATTGTAACAAACTTCAAATGGAAATGGAAATTATAAATGTATGAAAATGATATACGAGTCAAAATACATAATTATAATAATTTCCCTCACGGTGAACTATTCTAATAAATATATTACTTGGATATTATTTCTAGGGTTTTACATTGTCGGTTATACATTGGGTAGTGGTCTCCAAATGGGAGAAAATATAGTTAAAAAAGACAAACATTCACGAACATTTCGTTTGACTTTACCAAAATCAAATCGTATGCAAAATATAATTTTTATGTTAATCTAAATATGTAAGTATTACATCTATTTCCACTTCGGACAGCTAAAAGTTTCGGAAATTGGATGCCTGTCGCGATATTAAATTTTATACAAATATTATATTTTTCAACTATTTAACGTAATCTTCTTACCTATCAACTACACACGTATACGTCATTTGATTGTATGCTTCGGTATCTAATTTATCGATATTGTTATTATTATGTAAAGATCATTTCACTACACTAAAAAATCCGAGTTTTTTCCCTTCTTTCTTTTTTTTCTGTATTTTTGTGTGTTTGTCACACGATTCCGCTAACGATCTCCGTTGCGATGAAATTTTATGAGGCCTTCTCTCTATAGATGCCGTTTTGAGCAATCAAAAATTATTTCTTAGAAATCGCAATTAGATTTTTTTTGAATTATTTTACAAACCTACATCACGATTTTCATGATACAGAACTAATTTTTGATTAAGATACCTGTGAATTGATTAGTTTCGAAAATAAAAAAATTACTGAAATATTTAATGGTTTTTTCTTTATTGGTTACAAGTTAAGCATTTGGTTATATAAATTGTAACAAACTTCAAATGGAAATGGATTATAAATGGTAATGAAAATGAATATACAGAAAGTAAAATACATAATCATATAAATAATATATAACCCTCACGGTGAACTATTCTCAAATAAAAATTATATTGGTTGCACTTGTGGATATTATATTTCTAGGTGTAATTTCAACATTGTCGGTTATTACATTGAGGTAGGTGGTCTCCAAGAATGGAGCACGATAATATAGTTTAAAAACCAGACAGAAACATTTCACGAACATTGTCGTTTCGGAACTTTTTACCAAAATCCAAAGTCGTACAATAAAAAAATATAATCTTTTACTGTTAATCTAAAAATATGTAAGTATTACAGTCCTTCATTTCCACTTTCGTGACAGCTGCCAAAAGTTTCGGATAATTGGATGCCTGTCAGCCGATATATATAAATTTTAATACAAAATTATTTATATTTTTTCAACATATTAAACGTAATCATCACATGACCTCAATCACAATTTCCTATCGTAAACTGCGTCGGTGATGCTAATTTATCGCTATTTCGTTATTATATTATCATATCTTATTATCATATCCGACGTGTTAGTTCGAGCGACTCTGATTCGGGGGATCCCGTGTTCAAGTCCCGTCGAGGCCGGCAATCCTGACTGAAGTTTTTTTCAAGCGGTTTTCTTCATTTACAAGGGATAATATTCTGAAGATAATAAATAAAACCCGATTGTGTAAATTGTTTCGTAATTCTAAAGAAATGCAGGGATGGAATGAGATTAGTGGAAAAATTCAATAAATGATTTTACAAAGGGAGGAAAGATCAAAATTGGAAGTTGGAATGGAAAAAAGAAGGATGTTGGGAGGTGGTCGTTTGTTAATAGAACAATTATTGTGGAATTGAATAAATTATCATCTGCAACTGTTGAGGAATCTAAGGTAAAAATATTCAGAAGATGTTTGGAGGAGGTCGATTTAGAAGAACATTTATGATGTAAAGGTTGTGATATTTTTTATTGTAATCAATTGTTAATATGACCATCAAATCAAATAAATATTAGTATGTTTTGCGTGCTAATCGAGTTAGAGTATGTTTATAAAATTAATTTGTGTGTTGCGACAACAGTTAAAGTTCTTCTGATGTACGTAAATACCTCGATCCCAAGACCGAACACGTAACATGTTTTTTGTCGTTCTAAAATAGGTGAAGTGTGCTGCTCCTAAACATTCTTGCCTTTATTATTTGCTTCGGGCAAATAATTGATTATATAATATTATACGTCTTTAAATTCCAAATAGTAAACTATCCCAAGCCCAGAGGTAGAAAATATCTTCACTGAAATGTTTATAATTTTGCACTTGGTTTTGTGTTTGCAGGTTACCCCGTATGTAACCGGAGTAATGTCAGTGGTTATGTAAATACACATTGTTTTGGTATGCAAATAGGTTTACTGATCCCTAATTGCTGAACGTCGAGGCAATCATTGGGATTGTCTCCCTACACTGTCTGTAGGTATCACAGCCTACGCGTCGTTCATGGTTCTAAGTCCTCTCTGAAAATATCCACCTCTAGGGGTTGAACCAAGTTGACAATCTCCACAAACCGAAAGTTTTTTAAGTAAATTAATAATAATTAGGTATCAAGATATTCGTCAATGTAAAAAACTGAATGCCATAGCTTCGGGGAGATTCTTGCACGCGCCTTCATGTTTAGAAATGTGATGTAGAAAAACAAAGAGAAAATAACCGGCTCTTACCTTACATGCATAGAATTGTTGTCATAACATAATCATATATTATAGTTTGTCGTAACACAGTGGAAGTGTACGTCAAACGCAGGGACACGTGGAGTTGTACGTTATGGCCAGACGAAGTGTATAATAGTGTCCTTGTTTACGAGTTAAACAGATCATGAGGTATTGCAGGGAGCGTGCGGTGTGAATCACGTCGCACGATCAAAAACGAAAATGACCTCCGATTTCCTTTGACAAACTAAGCCAAAATAAAAATGAAGATTAAAAAATTATAATACAAAATGTTTTTGGTGACTGCTTGGGCCTGGTGGCGGAGCTTTCACAATGCTAAAGGGAAAAGTCTTAGAACCCGGCCGGCGTTAAAAAATAAATTTAAAAAATGTCCCTATAGATTTGTATTTGTATCCTTAGTCAATCTGTTGGTTTAGTGGCTTCCCTCCCTATTTTGGGGACTCCCGTAACCGTGCTTGTTGTTAGATTAGTAATAAGCTCATTTTACATTATAAATTACTTGCATGAGAATGTAATTTGTTGGTATCAGTCACCGTTCTACAATATTTAGAACAGTGCACAATAAAAATTGTTGAAACACGTCAAAGTAGTAATTAATATTAACTCAATTTTACATAAATTTTAAAAAGACATCTCGTGGGATGATGGGTGATATTGTTGGTTGTTACTTACAACAGGAACAGAATGGTTGTCAGGTTTTGCATTTAAATAGTAGAAGTAGCAAGTTTGCTCTTATTTTTCACAAACATAAGCCTACAAAAACAATATGATGTTTGTGAAAGGACAATAGACACACATTAAATAGCACAATTAACTCAAATATTAGATAAACATTTATTTGGGCGTGTCAACAGCCCAAAAGAAAAGCCAACCTAATCACTCAAAATAATATTTAAACTCATTTTTATTTTTATATAGATGGGCATAATTATAATCTATTTTATAAGTTGCCGTATCCCAATGGTTTTGTTTTTCAAATGGCTTTGATCACTAACATCATATGGAGTGGAATGGCTAAGACTCGAGTAGCATGCTGGATGCCCAAAGAACTGCGATGTGAATACAAATCTTTAACTGCGTGTTCCAAAAAGTAGGTATCACTGTGTGTGACTGGTGACTGACATCACAGGTGTTTGAAATTTTGAATATATGTCAAGACTCAAGAATGTGGAAATATCTGCAGTAACACATTAATTTTGTTTTGAAATCATTAATAAAAAAAAAAATAAGCCTTCACGAATTTTGCTTTTGTTAAAAACTCCAAAATTGACTATATTCGTGATTTTTTTCTGACTGATTAAGACAAAATTTAGAAAATCTATTACCGCAGGGGTGTCCATTTATGCTTTATTGACAACTTTGCAAAGTTTCATATACGTCGGAGGCATCTTGTCCGAGCGAATAGCTATTTGCTCACTGCCAAATGTGCCCAAAAAGCCAACCTAATCACTCAAAATAAACAAACCATTAGTTACACAAATAATTTTATATCCTGCTTTATTATTTAAACTCATTTTTATTTTTACATACGGGCATATAATCTATTTTATGTTGCCTTATCCCAATGGTTTGGATTTTCAAAAGGCTTTGGTCACTAACATCATATGGTGTGGCGAGAGTAGCACGCGGGATGCCCCTAGAACTGCGATGTGAATACAAATCTTACTGCGTGTTCCAAAAAGTATCACGAACACACATAACAAGAAAAGCAACTCTCAAGATACGTTCGAAACCTGAAGTGAAAACATTTTGAATTATGGAGTGTAGCGAATTTTCAAATAATTGTTCAGGGCTCATAAGTGGTCCTAAACCCCACGATCGTTAGCAACAGGTCGTTTTATTACCGTTTTAATGGCACCCCGTTGACATAGCAGGAAAACAAAGAGATGGCTAATGAAATGCAGGAGCGAGTGAGAGAGAAGCTTGCCCACCTTGGTTGGCTTACAGCTCCGATAAGAGACGTGTGAATGTCACATTGGTACAGGACGGGTTCCCTCAATCTCCTCGTGGTAACTTGAGCCGTTGCCGCGGGTGTCACTTACAAGCGGACTCAATAATTTGCATACACAAAACTAAAATACCGGGAGGTTCTAAAAGTTACGTTTTATTAATTGTTTTTTTTTACTATTGTCTCACTCCAGTCCCTCCCCATTATTTTCAAACTATTGCTTACGAGCGAGTAATGGCCAAACGGAGATCGGTGGTATTTAAATACGGAAATAGTAACCAACACCAACATGGTTGGACACGATTCACCCGCGGGAGACGCCTGAATCAAAGAGGAGAATTCGGAATAACTTTTATACAATTTATTATGTGCTAAGTTTCGTTTATAGAGCGGCTACACAGACATAAACTTTTAAATTGGCCCTAACCACACAAGTTTTTACAATACTTTATTAATTGTGCACACTTCTTTAACATATTTTCGAAGTTTGATACTTCTGCTAATGATTGTTGTTTTCTAATTTTTGTGGGAAGCCTGCATGTCCAGGGTGCAATTCATGCCCCTACAATTGTGAAGGGATGTCCGAGGGCTATTTAAGAGGACTCAATCCCTTGCATTCGCGTTAACGACTGAGGAAAACCTCGGAAAAAACCTTCAGTCAGGATTGCCGGTCTCGACGGAATTTGAATCCAAGACCTGCCGAATCAGAGTCGCGCGCTTAACGCTCGAGCCAACACTGTCGGTATGATTGTTAAAATATTGTCAATATTTGTGTGGTTATATTTTAAAATATATTTATTGTTTCAAGGTTGAAAGTCACCAAGGTGTGTTTGGAGCTATGCTCTTAACGATTTAGTCAAAGAATGTGCCGCGAACAAATAATAAATAAATAAATACCCAAAAATTGATGAAAATAAGTCCATAACAGAAGATTAAAAAAATCTACTATCTGAAGCGGAAATCGAATCCAGGGCGGCGCGGGGCTATTGACCAATGAGGCTATGAGGTAAACAATATTCGATATACTCGACAAAAATACATTCTAAAACATATGAGACGGACTTCTTCTATTCCTATCCATTACTAATTCATTATTTGACCATGAGAAACGTGTGGAAGATTGGTCGAAGAAGAAGTTGAAGAGCGAGGTGAATCGTGGCACCGGGTGGCAGTAAGTAAAGCTGTGGAAATACAGGAAAGAGAATATGTGGTGGGGCAGATGCAGGATGAAGATGAAGAAACGCTGAGCCCGGCGCTGACCTCAGCGCAAAACAGTTTCGTGCTCTAAATATCATAGTTGGAAGTGAGTTATTGAATAATTATTATTAAATGAGGTGGTTTCTACTATTTAGGCTTCACATTCTTTACAAAATAACTTATAATAAATTCTATATTTTGACTTTTTTAATTGACCAATATTTTTTATGGTTCGGTTACTTTTCAAGTTCCTATTTTTGAAAGGGAATGGGAACGGAATTTAGTTCCTTATGTTGGTAAACTTGGCCAAGAGAACAGAACAGAACAGCCTGATTGTGTGTACGATTGAATGCGTGAGCTGAGCTCGAGGAAACATATTTTGTGATGTCACTCGTCGGCCACAGGAATGCAGCTGGATACGGAAGAAAGAGACTTCGGCCAGGAAGAAGAAGAAGTAAGACAGACAGACAGAGGTCGTTCGCACTCGCCGTCCCAGGTGGAATTCAACAGTTTTATGGACCACAATGAATTATTGTCTCTCTCACTGTTGCGAGCTGGGCGTGCGGTGACGCCCCATGGCGACGAGGGTAATCGCGAGCCCGTATAGCACATACTTCATCAGGCTTGGCACAAGGGTTGCGGGGACGTCGTCATGGATGGGGGGGGGGGAAATTGTCCCGGCGCTACGAAAAAAAACGGTCAATCCATTTCCCATCTATTTTTTAGAATGTTTTTTATGTGTTATTTTGCGTAATTTATCATATTTTCGGATCAAAAGCAATGTGTCGTTGAGTGACGGGAATATCGTTAATAGCTCCACATCAAAAGCAATGTGTCGTTGAGTGACGGGAATACTGTGGTATGGTGTGGTATGGTATGTGTGATTGGTATTTGTGTGATATGGTTGTGTGTATGGTTTTGATATGGTGTGGTATGGTGTGATATGGGTATGGTGTGGTGTGGTATGGTGTGGTATGATGTGATATGGTATGGTGTGGTGTGACGCGGTGTCATGCTATACTATGCTTCCTGTGCTTGTGCTATGCCATGCCATACTGTGCTTGCCGTGTTAACCTATGTTTCCTGTGCTTATGCTATGCAGTTTTGTTCTGTGATGTGCCATATGCTATTATATACTATGCTATGTTGCGAACTTGATTTTGATTGGATATTGCTTAACGTCTCATATTTATGCAACTTGGCTAATCGAGACGAAGGGAGGGACGTAAGGGATGACGCGGGGGGACAAGGGGTGGACAGGCCTGTGCTGGTCAGAACCAGCCATAAGCGTATGGGGAGGGCAGGGGTTCCTCACGTCGTAGTCGTCTCCGTCTGTCATCATCCGTCCGTGTTGTCATTGTCGTCGCCGTCGGGGAGATGGTCAAAGGGATGGGGAAGTTCCCCGACGACGACCCAGAGCTCGCCATTAGTTTCAGGGAGAAAAACTCCCCTAATCACGGTCCAAACCAGAGAAGGTTGCGAGTTGGAATTTGATGAGCTATGCTGTGCTTTGCTTGCTGTGCTCAGCTGTGGTGTTCCATGTTGTGCTGTGTTATGCAGTGCCGTGCTGCCAGTGTGACCCTCACCTCGCTCGACACGACACCAGAGCACGCCCGAATGTAATTAGCCGCTCTGCAACTAAGTAGATGTTTATCCAAATTCCCAGTACCAGACAATCCATCAACTTCGTTTATTAGTGCTGCGAGTGCCAAGATGAAATGTGTAAACTTCAAGTAATTAAAATTAAAATTTGAAACAAAGCCAACTACTTCATTTAGTATATTTGGGTCTCCAAATCTGATGATCATGTGGGTTCTTACTCTGTATATCTGCCGAGCAAATGATGTCACTCCCATCTCGATAGTGTTGCACATGCCCACCATTAGCAACACGAAGAAAGTATAGAGCAAACGACAATCTATAACATTCAAAGGGGGAACGTTGATACAAAATGTTCCTGCTTAGTGCTTTTAAACTTTTGTAGCTAAATCCAGCGAATTTCAAATCTATTCTGGGTTTATTTTTGTCTGACAAGTTTTTACACCAATATTGAAACTTTACGGAATTTTTTGGCGTCACCTACGTAATTTTGGATCATGATGATGACTGTTGTTTTCTTAACGTTCTCAATTCTCATAGTAATGCACAAAGGCTAATCGAGACTATGAATGATGATATATGAGGATGAAGGACGATTATACAAAAACGTAAAAATCCATGCCTTACGCGGTATTCGAACCCACGTCGTCGTAGAGCCAAACACTTCGGACCAGCGCCCTAATCGTATGTGCCACCGCGGAATTAAAAATTTAAAAAAATGAGTATTCACTTGAACAGTTTCCTTACAATGCCAGGATTTAGATACACTTGAACACACATGAACATTGCAGACGAACATAAGCATGGCATGATTCGAGGATGGCATGACACTGACAGAGGAAGTGAAGTGCTGTAAATTACTAGTATCGTGATTCACGACCAACAAGGCAGCAACAATGTTTATAACACGCTCGCTATGTGGTGGTGTTTTCCACAACATGATGGTATGCATGCAATCTTAACTACCACATTCAAAAATATAACACAATTAGTATTACATTGGGTGTATTTATATAAAATGGTCACAATAATCGGTGTGCTTGATCCAATGGTTGATCTGTTCTGTTCGACCCATACTAAGCTGATCGACGCTCTACTTTGGGATTTGGTTTGATGAATTTACTAAATTAAACTTAGTACGGGTTTTGGGACTTACCTCGTTCTTACGAGAATCCATTAGGATTTGAGTTTTTTAAGATTGATTATTATATTATCATAAGCTAACTTATAAAGACACTTGTAAGTTGTAAGTTTATATTTTATAAGAGGAATGTGAATTTGTTCCTTTTTTGGACAATTCCAAATATACAAAGTTTCTTGTGCGATGATATTGCTAAAGACTGGAAGTATGTATTAATGACTTCAAATCTTTTATTATAAAATATCTTTAAAGATGTTTATACAGGAGAAGTATAGGTAATCGATCACTATCCGACTTAAAACCTGTAATAAATAAAAGTAATCGAATAACCAATAATCGGTGACACTCTTAATTGTATAGGCCCTACACAAAGTACAATATTGAAAGCCATAGATCTATACCAACAACACAAAAGCCCTGGCAAAGACTAACGAGTTAAGGTGACTTCAATGCAGGTGTAAGCGCGTATACCCGCATACCGGTGACACTCTTAATTGTATAGGCCCTACACAAAGTACAATATTGAAAGCCATAGATCTATACCAACAACACAAAAGCCCTGGCAAAGACTAACGAGTTGAGGGTGACTTCAATGCAGGTGTAAGCGCGTATACCCGCATACCGCGAGTGATTCGTATAAAACAGTGGCGGTGCGGGGCGGCGTAAGCTTGTTGGAAAGATGGAATTCCGCACATCTGCCGGCAAAATCTAAGCCAATACGGCGCCCGAATTTACGGGACGCCATTATAAAACAGAGAATGAGCTTGGCTCGGAGGCGCTGGCCAAAGTGATGTTGATGGTACATGTATATGGGATGCATCAAATCTTGTTGGATCTGCGTGGCACTGTCATTGTCTCATTGTATGAAGTAAGCTCTAAATGCAATTAGTTTATAGTGTTCCTCAACCTCAAGCAACATGGCAAACCTGGCATTACTTACGACGAACTACACGCGATCATAAGCCGACCACGTGTGTACTGCAGAACACACAAATGCCCGCGGAGAGCTACCTATTTATTATCATACCATTGGAATAATGCAGACACTCCTTCGATACTCTCAATGTAGGCTATACGCCAACATTATGTTGTAAAATAATCATGCCATAATTAATTCCATATATTTTATTTGGTTGCCAGCATCGCCTGAACTCGAGCTGCCTCAAGTGTTCTAATTGCCTCATCGCGTTGTCGCGGATATCATTTGATAGCTGTATAATGTTCCTAGGAGATAGTTCCATGTCGTCGCTAATGTGGTCCCGCACCTGGGCTGATAAAACTCCGGAGTGACATGATGGCGGCGGCGATCATAGCGGACTGCTCTGATGGGGCCGGAGAGCTAGAATACATCCGGGACGGGGGGACGGGGCAATTTGGGTGGAAGAAGATAATATGCTCTGAAACCCTTTCAGTCCTTTGTTTTTGCGTGTAAATTAGGTATAAGCAAACAATTCGAGTTTCGCATTTTTTCCTAAGATTTTTAGTATGTTTTTAATATATTTACCATGATTTTTAAGGAATTTTGGGATTTTGATTTTAAAGCTATACATTTTCAGTTAAAATGAAAATTATAGGTACATACCTAAAACTTAAAACTACATATCTTTCTGATTATTATTGCATGTTTTGGATTTTGTGTATCTCAAATACCTGTAATACTAGAGATATATCAAATTTCCGGGACAAAACAGAATTTTCTCGTTTTAGCTGGTTTTTTGCAGATGTTTATTTTCAATCTTCTCTAAAAGAAAGTACCATTGGCATGGGCTTGATGTCCTTGTTTGAGGTCGTAGGATCTGAGAGTATTAATCTAAATTATCTCGAAGATGAACTTAAAAAGTGACGCAAAGTCAATAGGTAATTTAGGAATATACATAGTTTTCAATTAATCAGCTAGGCTAAAGTCTCAATTCTCACCATCGGTAACTGGGTTTAGATTGATTTCGTTCGAGGGGAGGATTACCGGCACCGATTTCATATTAGTTTGACTCGAATCCAAGGTCAACTCCTCATAAATAATCTAGGAGCACGGTGCTGTCAGGTTCACAGGGACGATTAGTCCTACGCTGCTAGGCTGAAGACCGCATCCCTGTACCATTAAACCTAGTCAGCGACTTGAATTTCCAAGAAATCGTAAAATTTTAATGAACTTCCACTTGTTCCAGACTTAGAGCATAGGTTCCAGATAGTTAAGCACATTAAAAGTCTTCCATTGTTGAAATAGGAGGTTTCCTTTACTATACTATTAAAATTCCCATGACATTTGAAAGCTGCACGTCAACAAGGTCCGAACAAATCATGCAATCCTGTGTCCCGCGTTGTTTTGAGAGTAAGTCCAAGAATGTCGTCGTCGTTTGTTGCAGCCATGTTAATGTTTCACAATGTTTCATGTTTTCATATGAGAAATGAGAATGCATCTCGCACTGGCAACGAATTCCAGAAGATGAGTGTGATAAATAATGTGATAATTTTTCGTAGGAAGCCTGCCAGGTGCAATGCACATGCCCCTCTCCAGCTAACTAGGTATGTTGGAATTAGTACAATTTTGAAGGGATGTCCCAGGGCTATGTAAGAGGACATTCGCAATAACGACTGAGGAACCATCGAAAAAAACTCCAGTCAGGATTGCCGGTCTCGACGGGATTTGAAACCGGGACCTCCCGAATCAGAGCCGGTAGATAAGCGTGAATGCAGACTACTGACTTTCCGTCGAAACTTATTTATTTTGTGTACAATTGTTAATATGCTTGTTGAAGCAAGTTCCAGTAATGACTTGGACTTTATTAATATCAAATTACAACCAACGGGTACGATCATACTCAAAATAACAAAACCAGTTCCAGCGTTGATCTCTTTTGGTGGTAGTGCTGGATTCAAATATGTCCCTTTTTGAGTGAGGCTAGCCCCGTCTCCCGTCCCTCTGATCCACAGCAGGGACACCAAAAATATTATGTTGACGTGCAATGCCAGAAATCCGCATGCCAATCGGAAGACATGCTAGATTTTTATCGTGAGACGTGACACACGAACATACGAACGGACAAAAAATTGGTGCATATTAGAGGAGCTTTGCTCCCGAATTTTAATATGGTAACAATAAACGTCGTCGTCGTCGTCGTTGTTGTTGTTGTTGTACGTTTTAAGATTAAAATATTATCTTAATGTCTAGTAGATATAGGTTTATGGTGAGTTTATGAAGTAATATGAATTTATTTTGTTTGGAGGTTCCCCTTTCAGCCCCAAGATTTGTATTTTCTAGTTTTACTGTCTCGTCTTCATGTTAACTCCTATTAGCTACTGAGCGAAAAGCGCAACCGTATGTACACATTATAAGTAAGACCTAACTAAAGAAAGCACACATCGAAAGAAGTTACTATTTTCAATGTTTTGTGCCCACTTAAATTGGCTGCGGCTAGACCTGCGTCATGGTTGTGGTAATCGATTTCCTTTACCCCCATCGTCTATGAAAACCCACATTATAGTCAAATCTGAAACAGAGATGTGGTCTACATCTTTTTACACTAGTAACGTTGAGGTAAAGAAGGGTATAGCCAAGCAGACGGACAGACAGACACACAGCAACCGCATGATCATATAATAAATAATAATCTCTTATACACGCAAGAAAATGTTCGTGTTCACTTTACTGCGAGGCCACTTTTTTTAAATTAAATAGAATCACGTAATGAGCCGTCGACGTTTCTCCTTAGCTTAGCCGTCCTGGTCAGAAACCAAAGCGAGACCACAACTTCTACAGTGGTTCAGTCGCAAATGCAATTTTCAAACGAATTAGTGGAAATATTAGTTGGCATGCTCTGTTGCTTGTTACAATATGAAACAAATTCTGCACATCATGAGACACGAGTTCCATCATTGAGTTCATACTTCACAGAATCTACATTCTACACAAACTCAATGGTTCCACCCTCAGCCCTTAGCAAAGCATCACCCAACACCAAGCAACAGAAATAATGCAGAACACCGTTGAAAGGACAGCACCAACGACGAAACTAATTGCAATTAATTGTGTCTCAAACTGCATCGTTATTCGTTTGTACTGCTTCAGTTAAAAAGTTAGAGGTGGCTTCAAAACGGGATGGTTACAAATTAATTATTTCTAACCACTCGTTCTTCAGATAGGAATCGAACTTAGAAAAGCATAGTGCTAGATTTGTGATAGTTTGTGATGCTTCCATTAAAAGTTGAAACACTTGAAAGTCATGGTCCATTCTTCCATTCGGAATCATGCAAACTTTGCATCTTGGCGTTAGTACGTTATGTTTCTGGTGTATGTTTGACAGTTTGACATTAAACCGGGTTTACATCTAGTTAAAGTTAGTAAATTCCAAGTTACCGGGTACTTCAAGAGTTAAAACTGTCCATTTTAAATGGAGTTGTCCACGTTTCAATTGCACGAAGCAAACCCATGGTGAACGATAGTTCAATTGAATCCTTAACTTATCACGAATTTTATGTGGTTTGAATGTTTGATTATTTGGTGCATGAGCAGTAGCAAAGACCCATTGCTTCAAAATACTAAATTCGACTAAAATTCCTGAAAGTGGATGTTTACAAGAATATGAACTTTACAAATTTATCTACGTTAATTTAAGATCGCTAAATGGATGTATACACGCAGATTGAAACGTTTTCTGACTGTCAGAAAAAGGAGAAAAGGAGAAAATAATGATTCGTAAAAAAAAAATGGAAAAGCCTTTGCCCATGCCAGAGTCGAGCCCTTGGTCTTGATAACATTTTACGATTCAATAGTCTTCGTCGAGCAATTCTGCAATACGATCATTATAACCACAGGTTTTTGAAACGCCCATCCAGCCTTTTGATTGGCTACTCCAAGAAAGAAAAACGACGTTTCACTTCTCAAAGTTGTATAATTAAATGATTGCGCGAATAAATTACGAATGACGAATCTTCTCCGAATTCGGAAATGTGGTACTTATGGTTTTAGAAGTTTGGACATGTGCACACTTACAGCGACGAAAAGGAATTTCCTGTTTAACAAGAGTGTACAAAAGTGTGTTCGCACCAATAACTCATTCTGTAGAGTTCACACGTACTCGTGGGTCTGATGTCGGCGAGGAGTCGCAATGTAATCGAATGCGTGACCAAATTCTTGATTCAAGAAAATTATAGATAACATAATGAATTTAAATTCATAGATGGGGAACGTCTCTAAGCGTATGCGTTGTTAAAGTCACCTGCTAAAAGGTCGCTAGGGCGCTAACATCTTTAAACAAACCGTTGCTATGTAGTTGCTCGAGATGTGACGAATCTTAAAATTTCCCCATAGTGGTATAAGCTTATAGCTAGGTATATAGTTTTGGTTTTAGTTAAGATTGATACAGCCGAGTGATCGCAGTACTGTCGCCCAGTCTTGGGGAGGAACGCGTTCCTTTTTCAGGAACTTTTGTGGGAACGCGTTCCTTTTCTTAGATCAGGAACTTGTAGCGTCAAAGTTACTAATTCGTGGGAACTTGGAACGAATTTAAGGTTTCTTTACAAGTTCCTTTCGCCGTCGTAATCCCGTCGAACTCCAGTACCTGATATCGTAAACTGCAGTATGAAAAATATCTTGTGACATCTTGTGTTTTCGAAAATGGCGCCACCCTCGTCAGATGGCCTGGGACTCACTTTAATAAATAAGAGTATGGCTAATGATAAATTAACTCCTATCACATTATAAAGCATTTAAATCAGTGACGGTATGAGGAACGTGAAGAACTAAGTTCCTTTTGAGGAACGAGGAACGTTTCAGTTCCTTTTTAGGCAGAAGTAACTTAACTTTTCAAAGTTCCTTTTAGGGGGAACGTGCCCAAGACTGCTGTCGCCCTCGCATCACTGTGGCCAAATAGATACACATTACAACTGTCTCGAACCAACGATATTCAGCAAAAAAACTGCTTCCGAAAATGAAAACAAATTATTTTAAGTAAAGACTTCGAATTCCTGCAAGATTTTAAGAGTTGTGCGAAAGAACGCGACACATTACGTTAATATATCATCATCACCCAAACACTGGCGTCGAGGTTGGAAGCAATTGTGTGGGAAATCTGAAACGAACAATAACGAAATTTACAACGTAATAATTAAGGTTCGTATTAATTGTTAAAGTAGGTATGCATGTCTTCTCTTTCCGCTTACAATGGCATTCTAAACTGACACCATGTATTTGCTGAAATCTTCATCTATATTAAAGATTTGTTTAAATTTGGGCTTTAAACAAACTGTTGTCATACAGTTGCATTGAAACAACGCCAAACTTCAACTTTCATAGCTTATAACAAGAAGACTTTTATAGGCGTTGAATATAACACTATTCAGTTGATATACCAATCACCCGCAATGTATAAACTGACCCATTCTCGACCTTTATCACTTGTGTTGCTTATATTCTATCTATATGAGACCCTAGAGCACAACACCTGTAGACCTAATCTTGGCAAGTATGCATGCCCTTATCTCGACTAGAACTTTCAATGCCAGAAAACTTGGAATAAATTATGCTCGAACTGCGTTCTAATCAAAGATTTCCTTCCACAAAGACCAGGCTCGAGCCCAACTTCTTTAGTTATAACAGTTTTCCCGATTTCACAAGACAATATTTTAGGTCGCCAAATTTATAGCTAGGCCTATAGTTAACACTGAATGGTGTTTATTATGAAAATAGGGTTGCAAAATAGGAACAGTACTCCAATCAGCTAAACTGCGATTCATGAAGCTGATCGCAACTATTCGGTTGCCCGCCTAACATCAGACTAATTATTTAGAAATATTATGAGAGGGCCTATAGGCCTTTAATTATTTTTTGGTTGTAATTATTTAAAGTATCCCAAGAGGTTACGAATGCGAAATACAATCACGGCTATGGTTGTTCCGGAAAAAGTGAGCAAAACTTAGCGTTGTACAATATATAATTTCCCTCCACCGATCAGGTGTTATTGTTGGTGGAGGTGCCGGGTTTACTGAAATCCCAGTTTGGGTGGGACTAGCCCCTCCCTCTGATCCCAGAAACGCAAACACATTCTACAATAACCATCCTTGTTGCAGGGTGTCAACAAGAATTAACATGTCAATCGAAGGTCGTGCTGTTTTTATCGCGAGACAAGTAGTGTATATAACTTCGCTTCCTAATTATGCATGATATGTATAATAATCCTCCGCCCACAAATGAAAAAAAACTTCATATCGGCGTTGCATTATATTACGAGGCAGAACACATGCAAGCTTCATACCTGTAATATTAATTACATGTTGAGTTGTTGTAACTGAAACTGAGCCCGTCTCAACTGGATTTTTTTATGTTTTGCACGCTAAGAGCTAGAAAATCCTCCGTTCTCGATGTGGCTGGCTGGCTGCATGGCTGCATCGGTCATGTGGTTTTCACTAGTCCTGCATTTAAAAAAGAAATGCAAATCCCTATCACAGTGCGAGACATTAGGGCCGGGGCCGTAGTCTTGTACCTTGATGGGAATGGCCGCTTTGGGAGTACATTATTTATAGATTGATAAGAAGTATGAAAAATTAGCGTTTTTCGTTTTTTATGCTAAATCCACCAAATTTAATTAAGATTTTGGTGGTAAGAATAACATAATATGCTACAAAATGCTAAATTTGGAAAAATAAGTGCTAAAGGGTTCAAAATGTGAATGCTATTTTTACGTAGGCTTATCTTTAATTGATTGTTATTGGATGAGCGTAGCGAGCGTAGCGAGCGAAGCGAAGATTCCATTTCACTACACTGGAGAAAAAAATCCGAAATGTTTTTTTTTAATTTTTCTTTTTTCTTTATTTTTGTATTTTTGTGTGTTTGTTTACACGATTCCGGCTAAACCGATACTCCGATTGCCATGAAATTTTATGGAGGCCTTCGAAATCTCTGAACTTAGAACTGCCACGTTTTTGAGCGCAATCGGGTAATTTTTTCTTATAAAAAACGCAATTTTACGATTTTTTTTTTAATTTTTTAAAAATTTCTTCGACTTATAACACCTACACGCTTTATCCGATTGTAATGATTTTCTCACAGAACCTTAATTTTATGAATTAAGATATTCGTGTGAAATTTGGGCGTAATCGAAAAATTATTTCTCATGAAATTCGAAATTTTACGGATTTTTCTTTTTTAAAACAATTCTTTGACTTATAACACCTACATGCTTTATCCTATTGTAATGATTTTTTCACAGAACCTTAATTTTATGAATTAATATACTCGTGTTAAATTTGAGCGCAATCGAATAATGATTTTTGTATGAAAATTGCAATTTTACCATTTTTTTATTTTTTTTAAATTTCGATTTATTAAAAAAATTAAGTTAATTTTTTATTTAATTTAATTTAATAAAAAAAAATCTTCGACTAAGTAATAATTTTTTCACAGAACAACAGAAAATCCGCGTAACACATGGCAGCTCAATGCACCAATTACGCTCATCCAACAACGCGGCGGGACTTAATGCGTTTTCCTAGTTAATAATATTTCCATTGAGAGGATTCGGGAGTCTATTGACATTGTTGGCAGTAACATTTTCCTAGTCACGAAGAATGAGATATGCATAAAACTTGGCATAATTCTTATAGTTTGATGTTTTGTAACATTTTCCACAGCCACCAAAACATAAAACTCGAATTTGTCTTATTATTTACCTGCAATAATTTTTGGGGAGAAAATTGTCAATGAAGAAGCCTTCGTAACTCTTTAATCAATAACCATCGTAGTTCGAATGAGACACATGATTTGTGGTCCAAAGAAGCCGAAGAAAAAATAAGAGAACCCTAGAAGCCTCTCCTGGGTCTTCAAGGATAATATTAGAGACTGCGTAATAAATAAGATATAATTGTAATAGCTTATGCTTGCAAGTTAATAAATATTAAAAAATAATATTAAATAACATATGTACCTCAAGCGTAAAACGCGAGACTCTGATTCGGGAGGCCGTAAGTTCGAATCCCACCACTGGCAATCCTGATTTAAAGTTTTTCCGAATATTCTTCAGTCGTGAATGTGAACAAAATGGATTGAGCTTATGCCACTACAGAAAAACGTAGTTAATATACACCTGAAGAAGAGCATATAATTGTCCCAGGGTAGCCTAATAGGTTACACACAAAAAAATTAAAATAAATTTGCGTATGGCAACTAAGATACGTATGGGTATACGAGAGTGCAAAGTATGCTAATTATAAATGTGAGTGTAAAATGTAAATGATTTTATTAGTGTGATGTGTTAACTCCTTTCGATGTAAGAAAACCTGATAAAACCTCGATAAAACAGCCTTCACTCATCGTTAAAAGCACGTTTAAAACGGCTCATATTATGGAAAAACATCACGACATAACTTGTCCATGTTAAATCACTTTGAGAGTTATTTACAATAGCAGAGCTTAATTTTATTAATTTTTTTAATGGTAAATTTTAGTGAGGTTCAGAGTGTTTATGGGAAGTATAACAGGTATATTATATTGTAGCTTTTGCAATGGGGAGACGAGGTATAAATTTCCCCTTGCCCGGGATTGCAAAGGAGATTTATAATGAGATATATATAATTGCGATTCGACAAGAGTACAAGTAATTCACCAAAAAAAATCATTACGAATACTGGCAAAATAATGTTGCTGCATCGAATGTTTATGAGTAATACGTCTTCATCCCGTCGGTTAGTTGTACACGTTACGAGTGAAGCAGATTACTTTGATGTCAAATGCACTTTTTAACCTGTTTATTCTGTTCGTATAGTACCGCGTTGTAAAACTTGCGAAGGCAGATAATCATCATTTTCAAACCAATCTTGACTATTCTGACTTTTTCTATCATTTCTGCATATCAATAAATTACACTACTACATCTGCGGCATCGTATATCCCGAATTTTTCATGCTGTGTATAATTTTACCCTCGCCTATCTGTTTTTTTTTTTCCAGCTAAACGTTCTTTCTTTTCATCGGGCATAAACCAAAGCGCGGAGCTTTCTGCTTTTTGGAATTGTTATCATATTTCACGTGAACGTTTATAAAGAATCAATCTATGAGATCCGGTAAGTGCATTCCTCAATTAATACATCGACTTCGAATTTAAAAAATCGTGAACTCAACGTAGTTTACTCAATTATTGTGAACTGTAAGAATTTATTTCACCTGTCTACATTTTTAACGCATATTTTCATATGATTGCTACGTTTAAAATAATCGATGTGAACACGCAGGTAAATTTAAACGTCTGAATGGTAGTTTCACGATTTTAAATCCAAAGTTTGGATTTTCCGTTTTTTTTGCAACCAATGTGTGATGGATATCGATAGAAAAGTTCTTTATAAAACATTCATTAAACATTTGGTAGTGATAATATTAGGCTACTAACAATTCAGCTGCAATCATCAAAACCAGCATGCATTATCATTGGTACAGTTGTTTTTTGCTTCCCAAATAGGACTATCTTTTACATTCCGTAAGATGAGGGATTCAAACGGGCAGGCTACTCGAGCCAATAAGAATACAAAATGTATTGCAGAAAGGGCATAAGTAGGCCACCTTCCAGCCCTTAAAACATACCCTTCCATTCCAACGTCAATAAAACACAGATATCCGATAAAATCATCAGGCTCTCTACATAAAATGCCACAATGCAAAAGGCTTCCCCCAAAAATTATCTGGAGAATATGTAAACAGTTTTTTGCATTTATCTCAAAACTAAAAGTAAATAAAATAAATAAATAAATTGTATTTAGAGTCTACCCACTCAGTTATATAACTGATTTTCAGTGGGGGACAGTAAATCAAAGCGACCAAGCCAACCCTGTAGGCCCCGACGCAATCGACGAGTGAGCGATAACCAACCAAAGATCGATATTTTTAATAGGAAATATAGCATCAGTGGTATGGACAGTGCAAACACACGCGGATCAACGCCAGAATCACAATGGACTTACGCCCTTTCTGAAAAACGTGATTCAAATATATTGCCCAGAACTCGCCAAAAAATACTATGAAACGTGATTAATAAATTCGTGACCACATTAGAATGGAGTAGATTTCCTATTTCCAAGGCCCAAATTCAAACGCAAGATATTAGTCTGTAATGAATCTGTGCAGGCTGAATCAAGCCGAGTCTAATTGAAAATAAGCAACCGCAGGCGAACTTGATCAACATATAAATCACGAGCAGGTACCCGATCGTACTTGTAACGGGTGGTAATAATTAATTTTAATTGAATAAGTGTACGCTACGCTGTAGAAGTCAGTAGTTCATTATTCCCCGCAGATATAATTACTACTCTCTAGTAGATGTGTCCAATAAGTCTAGGAAGATATATATAATATTTCGTAATAATTATTCGTTGGTAGTTTGTAATGCTAACCCGACTGAATTGGCAAGTTTAGTACGGCCCCTCATCATTTATAACAAAATTCCAATTCATATTAATATTACCATCGCCTAACTTTCAAATCCAAATTAAAAGAATCCGAATTTCGCTTTTGTACTATTAATCTTGTCGGATAGATGAACGTGGTTATTTCATTACTAGGTTTCATTCACGTTCTCAGTCTCGATCGGGACCCTTCGTACATAACTTCTGACGTCACCGATGATTGATGACGTCAAACTGAGAACGCGAGAATAAGAATAAGCCACGTTTTTCAAGCAATCAGACACGTCCTAGGTACTCCATTCATGAATTCTTTTACGACTAGTTATAAATACTATTATGTTTTTCTTCAGTTTTATACAAGCCTTTTATCTTATTTTATTTAAAAAAAATGTTTTCCATCAATTTTCCTCTTCTATCATAATATAAATACATTTTTGTAGGATGCCCGCTGTAGGGTATACACATCAGATTTAACCGGTGTGACCCAGTAGGTATATTGCGGATAGGACAATTGTGAAGGGATCAGTACTATTTATACAACTCCATGATAATACCATAATAATATCATAATATGTTTGTGTATAGGTCTACCATTTATCATAAATTTAAGTTGCATTATGTAAGTAATGCATATGTTTGTACTGTGTACTCATCACAAAAGAATAATAAATAACAGTTTACTTACTTTTATCCGTACAAGCTCTGATCGTAGCGCAAAGCCCACACTACTATATAGCCGAGAAAGATGTGGTGCTGAGGTACGTCCTACCGTAAAATAAAAAAAATGTGAAAAAGGGAAAATTAATGATTTATTAATTTTAAATAAAAACTATTTCTCGAACAAAAAAGTAAAAAGTAACGTTGAGGCATTGGTGAGATTATTATTATTGTTATATGTGTTGAACAGCGAAGACTGTTCGCACCACAGAGATCTATAAAGCCTGTATAAAATACGAAGAATTAACATAAATGAGCCATGAATCAGGTCATTATCATGTAAAACATTGCCAAGGCCGACAATCGACACGTTATTATGAAAAGCAATTAAAATGTGTCAAGAACCAAATCGTTGTTGGGTAATTACATTTTCAAGGTCGTCATGTGTTAGGGATATAGAAGATGCGTAGAAAATAGCTATAGTCGGACCCCGGGATTTGTTTTTGTGAGAGAGGAAGAAAGTTTGTAATTTAGTATAGTAGACGATAGACTAGTTCTGTGATTGCATGATGTTGATATTGAAAAACTAAAAAATACCAAGATCGTAGGACTGAAGTGTGACTGGAGCATAATACTACATCTTCGAGTCGATTGAAACACGAAATATTGTTAATAGCCATTACCATCCCACTAACAGTAGCAAAGAATCTATTGAAACTGATGTGAAATACACAATCTAACGTAAGTGTAACTGAAAGAATTGAATCAATGTGGGTGTAAATAACTATTGGGAATTATTAATAGTCAACGATATTTTGGAGACATCACAAAAAAAAACACTGAAATGTGTTCAATGTAACCTAGATACATTTTGACAGATCGAGAGTCCAAATCACTGCAATTAAAAATTAAATATTTTTCTCGTTAATTTGCCCTCTATGTTTAGGGTACAATACATGTTTAGATTAGAGGGCCATACCTATAATTCTATGACCCATTTTACATTTTCTTGGAAACCTCGCAGAAAGATCTTCTATTAGGATTGCCGGGATCACATTCAAACTACCGCATGAGCTGCCTCTATCGTTCGAGAAAAGTTTAATCGTAAATATTGTACTAACCCTTTCAAGCTAAGTTTTAAGTGATTTACATTCCAATCTCTGTCATCAGAAATTTCACATAAACGCCTGATGTTTTAACATTATCATATTTCTAGTTTAAATAGTATAAAGATAAACACTGATAAAACCAAGTCATGTACCATATAAAAGTTTCCACTGTAACTATACTCTTATCAACTTTTGAAACAACATTTGCAAAATTAATATCTTCTCTGGAGAATGTTGCTCTAATGAATGAAGTAATGCAAATTGCAAGATTAATTGAGAATTTGCAATTCGGGGAACTGAATAATTGAGTGCTTTGGCGCAATGCTGCATGAAGAATAAAGCTGAACTGATTCGAACCTGTTATTTAACTATAGGCCGACTGACTAGCCTATATCCTTACTTTAATAACATGGGGGCAGGCCCCAGACGATATTAAAACAACGCGAAATCACAGTTTCTTATTCATTATTCAAGAACCCGCAAAACATTGAAAATGTTTTTACGCCGTAATGTAGTTTTGGTAGAACTATAAATATATGACAAAAAGAATAAAATGTTATGGTGAATTTTTAATTCGATATTTATTAAATGATACGTATTTTTTAAATAAACACCGTGCCGATTAGAACAAGTATATTTTGAATATATATAATAAGCAGGGCACAACAAGACGAAGTCACTAGTTTTTATTCTTATAGTCCCAAAACAGTATGAAAAGTTTGGGTATGTAGAACTATAATATGACAACAGAATAACGTTATAGGATTTTTAATTCGATATTTATTAAATGATACGTATTTTTTAAATAAACACCGTGCCGATTAGAACAAGTATATTATATTTGAATATATATAATAAGCAGGGCACAACAATCATAGCCTAGATCTCATGAGTGTATGAAAAGAGTCACATTATATGATAATATATTTTATTTTGTTTATTAGTGCCACAACAACAGAGCAAGCTCCACAAGTGTGGGGGAAATGTAAACGGCAGCACACATTATCGAACAGAGCCACTCGCATACGATACATTTAAGGCGTAAAATACGCAATGTAGGCCTATGCTGAAACTATCTATACTCTTACTTACTGTCCGTCTGTTGTTTGTCAAAATCTCACGATAAAAACCGACGAACTAGCCTATCTACATTTGCCATGTTTTTTTTTAAAGTCTTTCAACAAGGGTGATACAGAACATTTTGTTGTAGTTCCGGGCCAAAGAGTGAATTTCTATAAGACCGGCACCTCCACCAAGGAGAACTGTACGCAAAAACAAACGTTGTATTATAACGGTAAGCTTCGCTCTCTATTTTGGGTACTCTTGACAGAGTTCATGCGTAACGCGATGATACCCACTTGAGAGGTCGTCGTTTCGATTCCTGTCATTTGTAATCCCGACTGAAAATATGATCGATTATTTCTCCTTGACGTTCAGACGAATTCTGGGATTGATTCAGCCCTTGGACATTCCTATACGGGCGTCTTACGAGAAAGTTTTTTTTTAAGTTCTGGTACTCCAGAACCTCTCATCATCACAATTCGCAAATGATCCCCATATCATCTTGATTAACCTTCTTGCAGAAATGTGAGCTCTTCGTAAGGTGGCCTGAAAGTGAGTTTTATTTATTTATTTTATTTTTCGTCGTCACCATGAGCTGAGCTGGCTGCTCGCTCTGAGTTTGACCCATGGGCGTGAACAGTGATCGCTCGCCACACGAACCTGACATAACAAGTGAACGTCAAATCAAACCCACACGCTTCACAGATTTAAATTAATGAGTTTCAATCGAGTACATTTTGTAACGAAATAGTGTAATTAATTATTACGAGGTCACTTCGCGAACCCTTTTCACAGATCACGCTGGCGGGGGTGAGCGTTTTCGGTGCATTGAGCCCTATTTACCTCGATGCTTTATGTTCTTTTCTACTGAAGAAATCTAAAAAACACGAAAGGTCTACAGTTGGAGATTTAAAAAGTTTTCTGTAAATTCTATGAATACGGGAAAGGCCATTTTACCGGTATAGAGTGTAGTTCAAGCCACTAAGAATCGAAAAATATTAGATGGGTGTAAACGGGGCAGATCTTAGTTCAAACTTCAAACTTCACTTCAGAGATATGGAAGGTTCCTTGAAATTGTCATTGTTGTTGTGAAATTGTTGTTGTTGTTGTTGTTGTTGTTGTTGTTGTTGTTGTTGTTGTTGTTGTTGTTGTTGTTGATAAGGATCTCAGTAACAGTTTGACCCGGAAAATGCAAACAAACGCACTAAAAACAAACAAAGACACGAGCTGGTGTAAAATAGAATTGAAACATCACTTCCCTCGCTATATAACTCATCCTACCCGCAATCTGAAGAAAGGGCGGGGGGGATTAACTCCATACAGAAGTTCAAATTATCCTCTACAAACCACAATATGATCTACAGGCGCGTACGAAGGGGGTGGGGGGTGGGGGGTGCCCACCACTTTTTACCGTGACCCTTCCCCACACCCCCACACCCCACTTCAGAATGTTAGAAATTCAGTTACGCCGTAAATCCCCACATTTGACAACTACCGAATAACGAATTTTCAAGTTTGAATCTTCCGCTGTTACATCTTTTGTTTTAAGAGTAAAAAGTACACTATATTTACTAGGCCGCTTCGCGAACGCTTTTTTTAGTCGCGTTGATGGATGAGTTTTTTGGTTGAAATGCTTATATTAAAACCTTTATTTCTATGAATTCTGGCTATTTTTTCAACTTTTTCTTTCAAAAGGCAATACATCACCATAACTTTAATGTACATGTGAAATATGAGCGTTGTAACCCCACCTATTTGGTCAAAATCGGCCCAAATATCACGAAAATATCGCATTCAAAATCGAAAAAATCGAAAACGTACGATATTCATGAGAAATATTTCTTCGATTGTACCCAAAAACGTGGCAAGTTTAAGTTCAGAGATTTCGAAGGTTCCCTCCAATTTTCATCAAGATCGCATATACCGTTTGCCCGGTAGAGCGCAAACAAACAGACAGCAAAAAAAAAACGAGCTAATTTTTTTGGGGGGGTCAGTGAGATTGAAGTCTTCGCTTCGCTCATCTAATTATACATTCAATGGTTGTAACATGGTCTATCTCGTCACTATTCTAATTCTTTTTTTGTAGTTTTATAGTTTTTACTGTACAAAAAGACATTAATTTGATATTCATTCAGCCTACTTTTTTTCTAGAACGCACCAAACACACTCTAAAAACCTGATTTTCAAACTTTTCGCCTGTGGCTCTGTAGTTGGAGGGCGAAGCCCCCCAAACCCCCCGTGTTTGGTCCCTTTTCCCAGTAACTCAGCAAAAGATTTATTGTTCCCCCCACTCGAAAGAGTTCCTACGTGCCAGAAAGTACAGCATCATTGCGGGATTTGTGTTTTCTACAGCGATGGAATCCTGGATAGGCCCTACCTACACCAACCAACCAGGCTCTGAAGTCTGAACCATTTCTCGATCTTTGTGACACAGTCTACAATCGCACTCATAGGAATGTGTCGACCAAATTTGGTGGTAGTCAATTATGTAGCAGTTTTTACGGCTCTTCGCCCGGGGCAGCGAGCCATCAATGAGCGTAGCCCGGCCGGCTTCCTTGGCGCCGCCACGAAGGCTACCGTCAGACGGATCCAACCATAGCAAGTAGCCTACGCCTATCGAAACGTGTTGTTAGTGACTTGACTTGGTCAAGACATTTCACGAAGATGGTTTTGATGTGGGCTATACGTCACCGAATTTTGTATACATACTTGCAATGTAAGCGAAATATACACAGACTCAACTCAATACGCTAATAATAAAAATACATACAATGTGCATGAAATACATGCACAATGTTTATCCAAGCAAGTAGCCTACGCCTCTCGAAACATATTGTTCGTGTTAGGAAGACTGCAACACTGTGGTGACTTGGTCAGGACATTTCACGAAGATGATTTTGATATTGACTATATTATGTCACCGAATTTTTTTATTGATACTTACCATATAAGCGAAATATACTAAACTCAATACGCTAATAATAATGGAAATTTGACTACTCAATACATACAATGTGCATTAAATAAATGCACAAGGTTTATCCAAGCAAGTATAGCCTACGCCTCTCGAAACGTATTGTTCGTGTTAGGAAGACTGCGACACTGTGGTGACTTGGTCAGGACATTTCACGAAGATGATTGTGATGTTCGCTATGCTACCGAATTTTGTATACATACTTATCTACCATGTAAGCGAAATAAACTCAACTCAATACGCAAATAATAATGCAAATTAACTACACAATACAAACAATGTGCATGAAATACATGCAAAAGGTTTCTCCAAGCAAGTAGCCTACGCATCTCGAAACATATTGTTACGTGTTAGGAAGACTGCAACACTGTGGTGACTTGGTCAGGACATTTCACAAAGATGATTTTGATATTGACTATGCTACTGAATTTTGTAAACATAATTAACTACCATGTAAGCGAAATACACTAAACCCAATACGCAAATAATAATGGAAATTAACATCACAATACATAGGCCTACAATGTGCAGGAAATACATGCAAAAGGTTTCTCCAAGCAAGTAGCCTACGCATTTCGAAACGTATTGTTATGTGTTAGGAAGACTGTGACACTGTGGTGACTTGGTCAGGACATTTCACGAAGATGATTTTGATATTGACTATGCTACCGAATTTTGTATACATACTTATCTACCATGTATGCGAAATACACTAAACGCAATACGCAAATAATAATGGAAATTAACATCACAATACATAGGCCTACAATGTGCAGGAAATACATGCACAATGTTTATCCAAGCAAGTAGCCTACGCCTCTCGAAACATATTGTTCGTGTTAGGAAGACTGCAACACTGTGGTGACTTGGTCAGGACATTTCACGAAGATGATTTTGATATTGACTATGCTACTGAATTTTGTATACATACTTATCTACCATGTAAGCGAAATACACTAAACGCAATACGCAAATAATAATGGAAATTAACATCACAATACATAGGCCTACAATGTGCAGGAAATACATGCAAAAGGTTTCTCCAAGCAAGTAGCCTACGCATTTCGAAACATATTGTTCGTGTTAGGAAGACTGCAACACTGTGGTGACTTGGTCAGGACATTTCACGAAGATGATTTTGATATTTGCTATGCAACTGAATTTTGTATACATACTTATCTACCATATAAGCGAAATATACTAAACTCAATACGCAAATAACAATGGAAATTGACTACTCAATACATACAATGTGCATTAAATAAATGCACAAGGTTTATCCAAGCAAGTATAGCCTACGCCTCTCGAAATGTGTTGTTGTGTTAGGTAGACTGTGACACTGTGGTGACTTGACTTGGTCAGGACATTTCACGAAGACGATTTTTATGTGGGCTATACGTCACCGAATTTTGTATACATACTTGCAATGTAAGCGAAATATACACAGACTCAACTCAATACGCTAATAATAATGGAAATTAACTGCACAATACATGCAATGTGCATTGCACAATGTAAACCTTAGAACAACACAGGGGTAAATCAAGGGTAGAATGATTGTCAGAACTCACAACCATTATTTTCTCTCGCAAAACTTTTAGACATCGCGTTATCCAGTACGTATCCTGATTATTGTTACAACCTACACTAATCAACGTCAACGAATGCAAGAATTATGATTGTTGCATTGACTTATCAATTGCCATGCACAATATTAAATTTAAATCAGATTTTTTTAAATGTAAGCCTAATTCAGATGTCAATTGAAAGAAAATTAGCCAATCGAAACTGTGGTTGAAAATCCTTCCACACGCATTTGTTGATGTTTTAATGGACTTTTCGTGAGAAGCAATAATTATCTCCTGTTTCAGTGTGTAGTTCCAAATACAGTAAAGTGCACATTTGGCACCGGTTTTTCATTTCTGATTGAAAACTAATAATGGTTTAAAGTAATTTAATTTAAACCTTATTAAAAACGTTCAATCATCCTTGATATAGCCAAGACTACGCAAGTCCGAATAGCATGGTGTGTATAGTCCAACAAGTGCAACGAACGAAGTCAGTATACACTGTAAAATGTGCATGAGCTATGAATGCCATTCCATTCCGCATGTTTCTTGTGACTTTCTGCTGTATCTTACGTCGACAAATGGGCTTAGGTCAGAAGAATAGAACACGAGATAAAATTGCAATGCAATTACTCTCCTTGCAACGAAAAAGTGCTTGGCATCACACAGCATAGAATCGAAGTAAAACTTGAAGCAGAGATAAGTGATTACACTACGCGAGAAGGAAGTAAAGCAATAACATGGTAAGAAACACGTATGGTCATGCTACTTGGCTAATTGCTGTATTATATTTGCTGAACATTCGATCACCACACATTCCATTCTATAACCAATGCTACAACCATCTACAGGTTTAACCCTTTTTAGTAGCCTATACAAAAGACTGGGTCCAAAAATGTATTTTCTACCATTCGGGCTTTTTTTTTAGAATTTTAGAACTTAAAAACGAAATAGGATGCTGGTTTTGAATTTTAAATTAATAACATATCGTAGTTGAAAAATTGTGTTTGTTCTCAAATACTTTTTGTTTGCAGTTTTAATTAGCATAAGCGAACAAAATCTCCGGAAAATTCCAGAATTTTGTGTACCTCTACCTATTTTAGTGTTTTCATACACAATTTGATTGTTGTTCGATTTTAAAATTCCTCCTATGAATGGTAAGCATTGGAAAAATATGCACCTTTCCCGTAGACACAAACCATCTTTTTATCCGGGCTAAACAAAAGTATGAAAAACTAACATATTAAATTGTGTAGACTTTGAAGAATGGTGGGAAGTATGTCTCACTGTCACTGTCCTAAAGAGTCTAGTGAACGCTCGACATTGGACGCTACCAGAAGAGGAAGGCCATTGATGCACCCGAAACTATTAAATTCAATCTTTATTGAGCTGCATGGGCCATGGCCAACATACGAGACCACGAGGACCCAGCGTCCTAATCAGTCCTAAGTACACGTTTATAGAAATAATAATACAAATTATTAACAAAAGTATGAAATGAATGGCTAACAACATTGTTGTAAAGATGACGAATCAAAAATAAAATTTAATGGAAATGCTTTAGAACAGTGGGAACAATTTTGTCAATTATTCAAAGAGAGGATTCTCTCACCGAGAGAAGGAAATCAGTGCCTTCGATAACTCAAAGAGCGGTAACATGTAATGTTGTAATGTTTAATTAAACAGGCTTTATCTCATCTAGATGATCTTATATTTTTAAGTTTTGAGATACGAAACGTTTGTTATAGTAAAATTCTACATTGAGATTTGCTGGTATTTGGTAAATGTTCTGTGTTCCTGATGTTTTTTTGTGTTAGGTTTACATTTCCATTTCATGATGATATGAGGGGGGAGAGGTAAATAATTGTATCGTTTATACGAAAGAATCAAATAGTATTATAATAAATATATGTACTATGTAGCTAACTATTTAACTTTTTTATTTAATTTTGTGCCAAATTTTTTACAATTTCGCTACATATTATTCAATTTATCTGGCCAACAAAAAGTCTAACAAGCCGTTTATCTAGAAAATGATCTAATTCAATTGTTTGTTAACAATTCGGACATTTTTTCATAAACATTGTCTGAAGGCTCCGCGTGCGGCTCGGAGTACCCCAGTCGATCAAGCCTAGCCTACCACAACCACAACATGTGCTCCACGCACGCACACACATTGTTCACCATCAAGCCTAGCCTACCACAACCACAACATGTGCTCCACGCACGCACACACATTGTTCACCATCAAGCCTAGCCTACCACAACCACAACATGTGACCCACGCACGCACACACATTGTTCACCATCAAGCCTAGCCTACCACAACCACAACATGTGCTCCACGCACGCACACACATTGTTCACCATCAAGCCTAGCCTACCACAACCACAACATGTGCTCCACGCACGCACACACATTGTTCACCATCAAGCCTAGCCTACCACAACCACAACATGTGCTCCACGCACGCACACACATTGTTCACCATCAAGCCTAGCCTACCACAACCACAACATGTGCTCCACGCACGCACACACATTGTTCACCATCAAGCCTAGCCTACCACAACCACAACATGTGCTCCACGCACGCACACACATTGTTCACCCCTAACGGCTAGATCATTAAAAAAGGCTCAATCCCAAACAAGGCTCCGAAACGTCGCAACCTAATAATTATTGCTATTACGTTAGTGGATTACTACAAGAAACTAGCCACTAGTTGCTGCCAGAGCGAGGCGTACAACAGGAGACAATAATAATTTCAGATCTCGGAGGAAATCATGCCGACTGTCATTAGAACGGAACAAAAAATATGCCCTTGATTCGCTGTGAGGACAAGGTCACATCTTCGTCCGTCCTCTTGACGTGCTGCCATCATATCATGCCCAACCCCAGGTTACCTGGGTTCATAATATAGAACATGAGAGATGTATGAAAACATTATTGATGCATATTATTTTGTACTTGAATGTTAAAAATTGTATTATTCATGCAGGTCGCATTACATGTGGGATTGCCGAATTGACGACAACTATAAATTTGATCGATTTGGTGGATAATCAATTAAATCGATTACCCAGTTGATTAGTGGATAATAAATCGATTATTGATATTAGATTAGATTATTAGATAGATGTAAAATTAGACATTGTATTTATATAAGGTCTGTTCCAAGTTTCTTCAGACCAGTCGGTAGAGTGATACTGATACTATACGTTGTATTATTTTGCATGAAATACCTCGGAAATAAACTATAAAATCTCTCACATCACGTTGTATTACTTTGCATGGAATACCTCGGAAATAAACTATAAAATCTCTCACATCACGTTGTATTATTTTGCATGAAATACCTAGGAAATAAACTATGAAATCTCTCACATCACGTTGTATTATTTTGCATGGAATACCTAGGAAATAAACTATGAAATCTCTCACATCACGTTGTATTATTTTGCATGAAATACCTTGGAAATAAACTGAATGTGTAATTTTAGAAACAACATAAGTCCAAAAAGTAAGTTCTGAGATAATCAAATAAAACCTTCTAGATTCTCTTAACATGTCTTAAATGAATATTTTCTTTTCCCTGATCATTAGTATGTATTAAACAATTATAAAAATAAAATAAAAAATTGGGGAAGAATTTATATTCACATGTATATTTTCATTTAAAAATTAAAAAATTATGTTGTTTCTAAAATTATAAATATTTTTTTTTTGAAAATGAAGGTGATTTGTCAGGTAGTTAATGAATAACACAATGGCTATTATCTAAAAACTTTTTTTTAATTATATGGTATGTTTGGCACAAGTTAGTGATGGTTTTAATAAAATTTTAATTTTTTTTTTAATGCAAAAGTTACGTTGTTTCTAAAATTATAATTAAATTTTTGGGAAATGAGGGTGATTTGTCAGGTATTTAATGAAAAACAAAATGCTTATTACAAAAAAAAACTTTTTATTCATAAGGCATATATTGCACAAGTTGGTAATGGTTTGCTCTAGCTTTTGAGTAATAGGCCTAATATGCCGTTGATTCAATCAAGATCGTTGTCCCGTTCAATTAATTAAGTGCACAGCTGATGACACAAGTCAACACTGCCTTTGAAATTGGTTACACAATGCATACACCGCAACAGAAAATATTTGAAAAGTAATTTTAGAAACAACATAAGTCAATGGACTTATGTTGTTTCTAAAATTACTTTTCAAAAATGCATTATTTGAGACCCTATCGAAAAATGATGGTGAATGAAAATTATGTTGTTTCTATACAGAACTGTCCGTAAGGTCGATCTAAATATGAAAAAAAATAAAACCGGAAATCGAAGAAATGGACTTATGTTGTTTCTAAAATTACACATTCAACTATAAAATCTCTCACATCACGTTGTATTATTTTGCATGAAATACCTAGGAAATAAACTATAAAATCTCTCACATCACGTTGTATTATTTTGCATGGAATACCTCGGAAATAAACTATAAAATCTCTCACATCACGTTGTATTATTTTGCATGGAATACCTCGGAAATAAACTATAAAATCTCTCACATCACGTTGTATTATTTTGCATGGAATACCTCGGAAATAAACTATAAAAATCTCACATCACGTTGTATTATTTTGCATGAAATACCTTGGTAATAAACTATAAAATATCTCACATCAGGTTGTATTATTTTGCATGGAATAGCACGGAAATAAACTATAAAATCTCTCACATCACGTTGTATTATTTTGCATGAAATACCTCGGAAACAAACTATAAAATCTCACATCACGTTGTATTACTTTGCATGAAATACCTAGAAATAAACATAAAATATCTCACATCACGTTGTATTATTTTGCATGAAATACCTGGAAATAAACTATAAAATCTCTCACATCACGTTGTATTATTTTGCATGGAATACCACGGAAATAAACTATATAATTTAATAACTCGAAAATAAACTATGAAATCCCTCACATTACGATGTATTAATTTCTTTTTCTTTTTTTCTTTTTTTTCTAATATCTAGACGTGCTGACGAATATTTTGGTAAGCCATCACTTTTATTAAAAATTCAATGTTACTGACAGATCTTGCTCAAGCGTAACGCAAGATTATTTTGCGGGAGGTCTCGGTCGCTACCGTCAACTGGCAATCATGACTGAAAGTTGAACAAAAACTTCAAGTCCACGGTGGATCATGCGATTAGGGCGCTGGTCCAATGCGTAGGCTAATATCACCAAGAAAGTCGTAATGTTACGAAAACCTTTTTACTAAGAAATGATAAAATAACGTCAAAACAAGCATCCGTCTTTAATTCCCCTTACGGCGAAAATTTTCAAATTGGTAGGGGCCTATCTACGGATGATAGATGAAGATGCGTAGCGTAGGCTAGGTCTAAATAAAGTTTATACCAATTTTAACTAGGGTATGGTTTATTTAGCCAATATACATTCTTGAGACAAGGGTTAATTGTACAAATTTATTTCGGATTTCTTTTCAAAAGTTTTTTTTTAAATTGTATAAAGACGCGCCAACGGTTAGGTCACTATGCTACTCTAGGGGGTGTGGGAAGGACAGACCCATGCTGGACAGATTTAGCCACAGGCAGAGGTGGGGAGGAGAGGTTTCTCACATCACTGTCGTCTTTGTCATCGTTCGTAGTTGTAATCAGCTGGGTGGTCGGCAAGGGAAGATGAGTGTCCCCGATAAAGATTGTTGGACCTCGCCAGTCGCCACTGGACTAGCTGATGTTTGAGAGACTGATATTTCCTTTTTTCTCGCCTCGTACGATCAGCAGAAATTCTTCCCCGAGCCCAGATAACGACACTGCAAACACTGCAGTGCAGTAAAATAACCTAGGTAATTCTTTATAGTCAGATAATGCAAGACATGTGTGGCTCGTTGGTCTTGTTGATAGCGTATCTGCTTCCAATGCAGAAGATCCAGGGTTCGATTCCCGTTAAAGGCAGAAGTTTTTTAACTTCTGATTTGGACTTTAGTCCATCAGTTCTTGTCTTAGGAGTTTGTAAACGGTGACTTTAGAGCCGTCCTAGCAACGAAGCACATAATAAATTCGGAGTTGTTCTGAATCGGCCTTGTTGATTCTGGCGTTGATCCGCGGGTGTTCGCACTGTCCATACCACTGATTGCTATATTTCCTATTATTATAAATATCGATCTTTGGTTGGTTATCGCTCACTCGCCGATTGCGTTGGGGCCTACAAGGTTGGCTTGGTCGCTTTGATTTACTGTCCCTCACTGAAAATCAGTTATATTTATAACTGAGTGGGTAGACTCGAAATACAATTTATTTATTTATTTAAGACAATTTTGCAGTAGTCTAATGTCTCAATCTCACGTAACGGTATCGCATACCTAAACAACCAGCTAAAATTTCACATTTTATGGATGAAAATTGGCGAAAAATGGCCCTACATTGTTTTGGTGAAATTTGCGGGATATGGTAATTAATTGTTTTTTAAACGGACATCTTACAATAATGTAAGAAAAAGTTGCCCTTAGGGGCTGAAATCATCCAACGATTTTTTCACCTTTAGAAATACATGAGGGGCTGATATGAGCTGTATCACGGTTTGTGAAACAGTACCCTGCATGAAGTGGCGTTTCTTATTATTGTTTTGATTTTTGTATGTGTTTAGTTTCTCTCTACATGACAAACCGATACTAATTCATGTAATTTTCCGAAAAACCTTTGAAATCTGTAAACTCAAATGCAAATTTTTATAAAGGTGCCATTTTCGAAATCAATTTAATGAAATTAGCCTAAAACCAAAAAGTAGATAAGCCTGAGCCTATACATGTTGAGAAGTGAGAACTGAACAGTAGGCCTACCTACTGGAAAAGTTTAAACGGCTATTACAAAATATAACCTACAACCTCCCCCCGCTGGTAGGTTTTTATTTCCAAACGTTCTACGAGAATGTTTTTACATTCCTATTGAGGGAATTTTTTTTTATGAGCGTTTTTGGTACTTTTCCTATGATTTCGATTCGTTTCACCATGTGTAGGGCCTACATAATTATTTTTGTACGGTAGTGCCAATGAATGTTCATACTTCACAAGGAAGGTTGTAAATTATAAATTGAAAGTTTCCAATACCTAGATGTGTGTTGGTTGGGTGTGTTTTGATCCACACACATTAGTTAGGATTTCACGAGTTTAATGAAAAAGGATGGAGATTTCAACGGTTCCCTGAAAATTCCAAAAAGATTGGAAGTGCTCTATTGTAGCTGGCAGGGAGCAAACATAAGAAATAGCTGTAAAATGCAAACAAAATGTCATGAAAAATAATCGTCGAGGATTAAGTTAGAGATTTCGAACGATCTCTGAAACTGTTGTCAAGATGGATGCCACCTGGATCTGGCTGTAATCGTGTAACAAATACACACTTTATTAGTTGTTTTATACGGATAGGCCATGCATATAGAAATCTTAGTGGTAAGTCTCTCAGTCAAATTGAAGTCTTCACTTCGCGCACGACGCTCATCCAGTCAACCAAGTAGGAACCAAAGTTTTGTATAAATAAATAATTACTTCACTTAGGGCTATGCCTACTAGTAATGACTGACCATCTAGATTCTAGCTAGACGTAGCCTAAGTAGGCATAGACTTACTTACGTCTTGACTAGAGTGGGCGATCAATCTGCACAAATTTGTATTTAACCGATCTTAAAAACATTTTGCTGCACAACCAACGTTCAAATTCAAATCGATTTTCAACAATCTCGGATCTATTTCAGAAATGTGTTTTTTTGAACATTTTGTTTTAAAATTTATTGGATGAGCGAAGCAAAGACTTCAATTTCATTGCCCCCCCCCCCTCAAAAAAAAAATTTTAAAAATAGCTCAGGTGTTTTTCTGTTTGTTAGTTTTTTTTTTCTGTCTGTTTGTTCCCTCTCTACCGGCAAACGTCATAATGCGATCTTGATGAAAATTGGAGGGCCCTTCGAAATCCCTGAACTTAGACCTGCCACGTTTTTGGGTATAATCGAAGAAATATTTCTCATGAATATCATACTTTTACGATTTTTTTCAATTTTCAATGCGATATTTTCGTGATATTTGGGCCGATTCTGACGAAACGGGTGGGGATGAGAAAGTTAGCCAGAATCCATAGAAATAGGCCTAAAGGTTTTAATATGAGTTTTTTGAGGTGTATAATAATTAACAAGGAAACTTGACAACAATCGCTTACAATGCGTTCAAAAAGCAAATCTTCGGGCATCCAGATATTTTACATTCTATTAATTAGTATTACCATAGCAATTAATACTACAAAAACAAATATCTTAATAAAACAAAAATGATTTTGCAATTGGGACTTGAAAAAGTAGGTAAAGAGATCTCACGCATACTAAAAATATACAAAAAAAGCTCATCCATCAAAGCGACTAAAAAAAAACGTTCGCGAAGCGGCAAGGTTAATAACGTTACGATGGGCTTTACAGCAAATTTCATTCTCGACCAGTATAACACAGAAATGTTAGGCGCCTATTTGGTCTCTTTAGAATTTTCGTTATACGATTGGTTTATAAGCCATTAGAAAAGAGAGAATAGCTACGTGTATATTCATATTAACTAGGAAGCTTCGCAAACGCTTTTTCAGGCGCGTTGTTGGATGAACATAATTTTTTAAAAACGAAAAAATTGCGATTTTTATGAGAAATCATTTTTTGATTACGCTCAAATTTCACACGAATATATTAATTTCATAAAATAAAGGTTCTGTGAAGAAATCATTACAATCGGATAAAGCATGTAGGTGTTATAAGTAAAAGAAATTTTAAAAAAAATCGTAAAATTGCGATTTTCATGAGAAATAGTTTTTCGATTACGCTCAAATTTCAAACGAATATATTCATTCATAAAATAAAGGTTCTGTGGAAAACTCATTACAATTGGATAAAGCATGTAGGGCCTAGGTGTTATAAGTCGAAGAAATTTGTTAAAAATCGAAAAAAAAAAATCGTAAAATTGCGATTTTAATGAGAAATAATTTTTCGATTACGCTCGCACGACGTGGCAGTTGTAAGTTCAGAGATTTCGAAGACCTCCAGAAAATTTCATCGCAATTGGAGTATCGGTTTAGCCGGAATCGTGTTAACAGACAAGACAAAAATACAAAAAAATCCGGATTTTTTTCTCCAGTGTAGTAGAATGGAATCTTCGCTTCGCTCGCTACGCTCACCCAATTAGGTTATTAGTTCATATTATTATTGATTATTGTTGCTCAATGTCTTCATAAGGCCTATTGCAATGCTATTCCAGACGATGAGTGGTGAACGATGAGAGTGATGCGACAGAAAATCCCATGCCTTATGCGGGATTCGAACCTGTATTGCTGTGCAACAATCGCAAATTAGCCACCGTGCACGGCACGAACTCTTATTTAATTAGTACGGTAGCAAAGGAATAATTATTTAAATGCCATAGAGTTCAAGCAAGTGCAACCTTCACTAAGACGGCCACTAATGAAACGTAGAACACAATTGAACATCACACTGTTCGGTTTTGAATATTTTATAGCGATAGGCCCTATATAAATATTACCTAACTTGTATTTTTTTTTCTTAATACATCATGATGTCTAAAAATAGTACCGTACTAAATTTGAAACAATAAAAACATGTTATAGGGCCCATTAGTTTCTTTTATAGCCTATATGCCGCGGTACGCAGTTATTATACCTAGGTACCCAAAACATAACGGGTCTAAATTATATATTTTTCGGTAGACCATGTTATATCTCAGGCCGATTTATTTTTTGTAAGACGAAAACGTTTTGATTTCGATATTTAATTTCATCAATACCCTACCATATTACTAGCCTATTAGTACTAAAATGTGGTTCCTTTCCTCCTAAACCGTATATTTTAATAACCCTCACATCAAATAACCCAGCAACCCTAAGAATGCTACCGGAACTTCCATTTACCTCAGGCAGAAATTACAAAATTGTTTTTATCGGGAATTGAACCCGGGGCCTCTGCTCTTGTTTGTAGTTTATGTGCTTTTTTTATGGCTGAACACTGAACACACTCACACAATAAAAAATGTTATTATTAGGCCTTGCGAGAAGCTATTTTTTGTTTATTTGGATTAAGGGCGCGTCAACCGTTAAATCATAATGCGCCACTCTGGCATAGGGTAGGCCTACCCATATGAGGACAGACCCGCGCTGGTCAGAATCAGACACGGGTAGGGGGAGGAATGGGAGGGTTCTCACGTCGTCGTCGTCGTCGTCTTCGTCGTCGTCGTCGGGGAGGTTGTCAAGGGAAGGGGAGAGGTCCCAGACGACGACCGCCAGAGCTCGCCTGTAGTTTCGGGGAGTAATATGCCAATTCCTCTACAAACTAGCTGATCTTTGTGAGATGGACCTTGTCTCTTTCTTCTCCTTTCACGATTAGTGGATAAGGAGGAACCGTCCCTAAGCAGCATGACGTCGATATGAGGTCTAGCTGATAGAAAACTTAACACGCGCCCTACGTAAATCGGCCTGCGGATTAGTAGCTACTGGTCAGTATATTTGGTCGGTGAGTTCTGTGAAATGGTAACACAGGATATGCAAAAAACCAGCGCTATACGGTCATGCCTTAGGCGGACCTACTACTGGAATGATATTATCTTCCATTGGGTATTTATTTATTATAATATTATTTTGCCCGTGCGTTTCGTGCCTGTCCATTGTCATTTAAAATTTGCATGTACCGTAGGGTATAAGCAATATTAATAAAACCTATACTTGACCCTTCAGTAATATTTATTTTATAGAGTTCTGATTTATCGTTTAGTCTGAGAGTAAGAATTATATTCAAATCGAATTGTCTGTAGCATCTGCAGCGCAGCGCAGAGCAGTCAAGCTTCTCAGTCGTGTCAAAAGAAGGCTATTGTCCAAAGAAGAATGGGATGGAAGGCACGGCAGGTAGACCGGCTAGAAGACACAGGGCATTGTCAACGCCTAAACAACCTTTTCGCGCCAAGCCAAGAGTCAAAACATTAAAACAACCCCACCCCTTTACCTTTTCAACTCTATACAGTTAGAGGAATTAAAAGCCTGTCAAGTGAATGTAATTTTTTCTTTATGTCCAGTCCGAAAAAGGCTATCCACATTTTTCTATGGTGTGATGACCAGTGACCTTTCCATTGTGTCGAAGACTTGATTCAGGGTTCAGGGGTCTTGGCGCGGGTCCCGAGCGCAGCAGGGTCACTCGCGCAAGAGGCTGCATGCGCGGGAACAGTGGGGGGTGGAGGGGGGCATGACAACATCACTTGCACCGACATCTGACAAGTGACAAGTACAGCTAATGTGATTTCAAGGAATGCCGGTGGATCGATCGACCACCTTTTCGATTCGGCGCTAGGCCTATCGCTAGATTGATCTGTAGAACTGTAGCCTAGGCCCTATAGCAACATCGTGACACATTGGTAGGTATAAATGAAGACAATTAAAACGTTAAACATTGACATAAGTTACTTTAGCCTCAGACCTACCTACAGGTAGGCCTAGGCCTGGGTAGGCTGGTGCATGTGTTAGGTCTAGGACATAGGCCTAGCCCCTAGCCTACTCTTCGTGTCCCTAGGCAGGCCTAGGCTAGGGCCCTAGGTGTCCGAAAAACGTCCAGGTTAATCTGAACGGACGGAGCCCACATTCCTGCAGTTATGGAGCCTTCGTCGACTGAGAATTAATTAAGTTCAAATAGGCCTATGCCTACCTGTATTCACGTTGTATGCAATGATCCCGAAATCCCATGCGTACCTTCAACAAAGAATATTTGTGTACATACCTCTGACAAATCTCTTTGCGACATATTTGGTTATCCAAACTCCTCACCATCATCTCAACTAGATCACTGCTAATTATTATCTTAGTTTGTCGCCACCTGTTGTTCACTACACACTCGGCACATGTCTCGACTTCGCTGCACGGTCCACGCACCAACACTTCACCAAGTTTCACACAGAATCACGCGTGATGACTGACGAAACGAGAGAATGATCTCGGAGCAACGGCGTAAGGCAACAACATACCATTAAGGCACCCACTGCATTCCGAAGGTTCAGCCATTTTGGAATGTGGTCTCGACGAACGAAGACTCGACCCCAAACTGGCGCTGTTCCTTCGAGCGGAGTGACACCCCATCGTAACCTTGAGAACACTTTCCTCCTCTCCTCAAGACAGCGATCGTGGCCTCGCGTCACGATGCCGCGGTACCGACGTCGTGTGTGCGCCGAGAACCGGTCTGGCTAGTGGAGTGGGGAGGCTAATCTAGACGACGTCGACACGCGAGGTTAGGAGCAGAGCCTCGGCCGGTATACGAAGTCTCTTCGCTTCGTTCCTTGCCACACCACCACCTGCTAAAAGGAACATCTCCCTCCCGCCCCGACCTTCTGTCACTCACAGGAAGAAGTTCCGCCGGGGGAGGGAGGTAGCACTTTTTATGTCAGTGAGCAATTGATGAGCTGCTGTCTGTTATCATAAAGCGCACCCTCCCTACTACCAAGGCGCGTAGAAACGTTTTGAAAGTTGTGGGGGGAGGGGGGGGCAAATTTATTAGCAGATTTTGTAGGCGCAAGCTGGGGTCTGGGGCGAGAATTTTTCACCACACTACAGAAACTGTTGTTCGTCATGATTTAACTGCATTCGTACTCTTGGAGTTCAAAGCAAACTATCGGTATCTAAAAACTAAAAAAAATACAACGTGAGTGCCATTTTTAATTCAGAATTTTGTATTTAATGAAGAAGCATACAGACAAACATATTCGTTTTACCAAGGTGGCGGTCGAATTGTGTATGTGCATATTTACTACAGAAATTCTGGGATTAATATTTACCTCGCGTTAGTTTTGCCCCCCCTGCCCCCCGGGTCCTACTCCTACGCCACTGCTCATACCCCTCTCGAATGATTTTACTTTGTTGCCAACTGAAGACAGACCGTACCGTAACGAAGCACGACTGCTGTATGCATGGCGTATTATTATGAGAGGGGATACGAACCAAGGTCCGTGATTTGGTACCCCTCAAAAGCTATTGGTTTGTGTCTCGACACTAAACGACGTCGGTAACATTGTAATATCATCTGAAAGACAACAAAACAAACTTCTACAAATACCCCCCCTCCCCCTACCCCTCCCTCAACCCCGGGAGCCAGGGGCGCCGATTCGTGGGTGCTCAGGGACTGAAACACCCCTCCAAATGTTCTGAATTTTAAAAAAATCGGTTTAGACAATAATAACAAAGTTTTGAGCTATCTACATTTACAAAAACCTTCACAGATTAGTTAGTTTAGAGATTAGAGATATTTTAGGTAAATCTTGCAAGTCTGGTGGTGAATTGGGTAACTCAATTGTGGAAATTGTCCTGTGGCATTTTCTTGTTTTACGAAAAACAAATCTACAACCATAAAATATACTGATAGACCTTTCCTGTGCATGCCTGAACAGAAACGGGAATTTACATTAAAAATGTGTAGTATATTTTTGATTGATTGCTCATATTTATGCAACTTGGCTAATCGAGACGAAGGGAGGGACGTAAGGGATGACGCGGGGGGACAAGGGGTGGACACGCCTGTGCTGATCAGAACCAGCCACAAGCGTATGGGGAGGGCAGGGGTTCCCCCACGTCATGGTCGTCTCCGTCTGTGTCATCATCCGTCAGTGTTGTCATTGTCGTCGCCGTCGGGGAGGTAGTCAAAGGGAAGGGGGAAGTTCCCCGACGACGACCCAGAGCTCGCCATTAGTTTCAGGGAGAAAAACTCCACTAATCACGGGCCAAACCACGAGAAGGTAGCGAGTTGGACTTTGATGGCCCTCGTATATTTTTAATTGTAGGGAGGTTAAAATGATTCAACAAAATCAGTAGCGGATACAGGGGGAGGGGGGAGCTCGGTGGGGCGATCGTAATCCCCCTCTCCCCCATGAGATTCCTATTTTGATTGCGCAGCTAATTCTTACGATCACCTATTGTGCCATTTCGATTTTTGTGTTTTTAGGCCATCTTGAAACTTGAAAATTAGCAAATTTTCTCGCCTTCGGCTAAAAGGGGCGCTAAAAGCCAAAGCTTTCAAATATTTCCTGGTTTTGTAAAACCGAACTCGCCCCCCCCCCCCCCCCCCCCCCCCCCCCAGATAGTTTTCGTTACACAATTAAGTGGAAATTTTGGAAATGAATCCCATGAATCAGGACCATCCGCCACTGAATAAATATATCGAAATCATGAGAATTGCACAGGCTAATTTCATTACTGATATTATACATACAAAACAATGCAGCAAAAAACATTTTAGGAAGTCTCTGACGGGCAGCCCTCGAAATGTAAGTGAAATATTTCAGCGCCCTCGGAATTTAGAAAACCCGGCGCCCCTGCCGGGAGTGGATATTTGGACCCAGTAGATATTTGTTGACGCTCTTTCAATTGCGGCTGTTGGATACTCCAAAGCCGGTGGGTTTAGTCTGTAGAGGTGTCCAAAGTTGATAGGTTTGTAAGAGTTTTTCATTTCTGGCTCACGGACTAAAATGAATACATTTTGTACCAATATTTCTTAGTTCGAAAATGATGTCCTTATCTTCTTGAAATGAAAGACATTTCTTTCAGGACGAGACGAGCAGTGGCGCAACTTTAAGGGGGGGTTAGGGGGTTAAACCTCCTTCCCCTCACCACCACCACCACCATCACCACCACCAGACCCCGATACTACTTCAAAGAGCAGAAACAGTAGTTTGTGGGGGGTACAACAGTTCACTTATACAATTAGACAGTACATTAGTGAAACCATATATGTTTTGCTTTGTCATTAAAAAAAACGGAGGTTGAAATTTACTTAAATGGGCTACTTCCTGTTCATTTTTTTTAGTTTTTAGAGATACACAGACAGTTGCTGTAAAAAATCGTTTACACGGTCCGAGTGCAGGAAGTTTAGTTTTAGTTTTTGAGCTACGTATTTTATTTTAAAACTGCCTTTATTATTGTGCATTTAACATACTTTTATACACGTCATGATGGTTTAGTTGGGTAATCAAATTGAAATTTTACGTCCAAAATCTACTAAATGTATATCCTTCATAGACAAAACGGTGATCCGTGATGATCAAAACATGACGAAATAACAGCTGTAGTATGGTGAAAAATATTTACGCCTTCGGCGAAAGCCAAGACGTTTAAGCCCCCCCCCCCCCCCCCCCCCCCCCCAAAGAAAGAAAAAATCCTAGTTACGCTCTTAGAGACGAGAGATGTTTTAGAGGACTCAGTACTGAAAACTTTAGGAAACAACTTGTCTTGAATGCCTGAACCGGTATCGAACCCAGGACCTCTTTAATCAGAGCCATGAGTTATGCTTGAGCTACATCTTCTATCGGTAATAAATCGATTAGAAAATAATAATTACTTACAAGTCAATTAGCACCGAAATGAGGATAAACATCGTATTATTACATTTTTTGAGTTTAGAGTTTTCGAAGGTTCTTTGAAAATATCGCAAAAGAAAATAAACAGCCATGAGCTTTTAACGGGTGTGTAAAAATTGTATAAGGTTCGCCGCACTCGCAAATACGCTTGTGTATCGAGTATCGTCGTATATGCTGTCGAGTGTAGAGTGTAGAAAGAGTTGTACATTGTCGTTGGATGTTATGTATACGTACGTCAATCTGAAACGCACCTTATAAGCATATTAGTACACCGAGTCATATTATATATTGCTTGCTTGGTAGGCTAAACTTGTAGCAATTTTACTGATTACTCCAATCACCCATACCCCAAGGCCATTATTGACATGGTGTGCACGTAGGTGTCCGTAATGCTCCTTGCAAGTTGATTATAACTAGGCTCGTAGATCGGGCGATGTGGTGTAAGACTGTAAGAGACAGCATTGTACTAGCAAAACAAGATCTACTGCGAACTGAGATACTTTGGAATATGATTAGGCTCATAATACTATAAAAACCCTATATGCACATATTTTGATTTAACAGATTCAATTATTTCATAACATATTACAAGGATATGTTGTGTTGATTGCGACCAGCGGAGTCGAATCAGGAGCCTTGAAGGAAAACTTTCCTATAAATCGTTACAAACTTTGGTCTATAAGCATGGATCTGTAATAATTTTTTAACTCCATTGTGTAAGTTTAAGGATTTTTTTCCTTAGCTTCCTATCCTATTTTTTTTTTCGGGTGTTTATATAATTACGGTATATACCTTGTTTTGCAGAAATATTATTTTATTGTGTTTGTGAATAAGTTTTTTGGGAATAAAATGAAAATTAAATGAAGTATTATACTCATTTTATTCTCTGTATACCATGGTTTCAACCGACTAATATTCGGGCTCGAAAAACTTTTTTTTTATATATATCGTGGGAAACCTGTTATAGGGTGCAATTAGCCCCTCTTCAGGTGAACTAGGTATGTGCGGATAGGAAATTGTGAAGGGATGTCCGAGGGCTGTTGAAGAGGACTCAATCCCTTGCATTCGCCTGGGAAAACCTCGGAAAAAACCTTCAGTCAGGATTGCCAGTCTCGACGGGATTCTAACCCGGGACCTCCCGAATCAGAGTCGAGCGCTTAGCGCCCGAGCCTACACTGTCGGTTCGAATAACTTTATATCCCCGTCTCCAGTAGCGTTACAGAACAAGACAAAGTCTACAATAACAAAAAATAGTTGCCATCATCCTCCCCCCCCCCCCCATCTTAAAAGCGACCCCATGGTCAAGCTAGTACACAAGGGATGGGTGGAAAGAGCTTTGATATCGACTATCCCACAAAAAGCAAATTATATGTCAAATTTTCGAAAAGAACTTACATCCACGTAAATCCATTTTATGTCGCATTTTGTGCCCTAGTCGGGGCAAACTTTTACGACAACTGCTATGAATCAATAAAGATTTTAATGTTTTAAAATCTATTTCTCTTATTTGTACGTTGATGTTGTCATATTATTTTTAAACTGGTTTGTTACTGTTAATTATTTAGTGTGCAATTAAGTAATCCTAGCTGTTTATTTATTGTCATCCTTTGTTGATTAGAATAGACGTTAAATATATAAATAAAAATCCTTCGGCACTAACATTTAGTATCTAAATGCCAAACCCTATATACAATCTCCAAACGCGAGATAATCCAACGCTTTTTTCCACTAACGAATTGCTACTAAACGATGCAGACGACACTTATTAAATTCGCACGTATCCTATTTGACACTGATGTATCTTCGCGATAGGGCCTATGCCTCATTTGCAACAGGAACCCACACCACGTACACCTTGTTAGCAGGTTCGTCTTATCTCCAGCCTCATTATATGGCCGAACCGAATCTGACACCGCCCATCCTTATTTCTCCGGCCTTTGTCGCAGAGCGAGCGAGCTGCATGGGAGACTTCAATGCGCGGGTGTTTGAAATATTGTCCGTTACGAGCGTCTTACAGGACCTATTTCCACCGACATTTATTTCTTGACTTTTTTTTAACTCTTAAACTATAATATCAACCTAAATGATCCTTTAAAACGACATTGAAACTAAAACTTAACATAATTTATTTAAAGTTTAAGTTCCAAAGATATGTCACGATAAGAAGTTTTGGTGAATTTTCTAAATGGGTTTTTCCATCTTCATTTCTGGGTTCACATGTATACACATATTATCACATATCACATCATATCACATATACACACACTTAAAATTTATCTTGAAACTGTAACATTAGCATACTTTATTTAAAGTTTAAGCTCCCACAGACTGTGACTGTAAGGATATGGGGTTTTGGTGATTTAAAAAAGGGGCTCAATTCAAACAACTTCATTTCTCGGTTTACATGTATACACATATCACATATACACAACTTAAAATTGATTTTTTTAAAGGGGTTTAAACAGTTTCATTTTTGGGTTCACATTTATACACACAATCACATCATATCACATAAAAACACAAACTTAAAATTTATCTTGAAACTGTAACTTTTTTACTGTGACTGTAGGGATATGGGGTTTTGGTGATTTTTTAAAAAGGGGGTTTAAACAGCTTCATTTTTGGGTTCACATCATACCACATTATTTATACATTTTGAATTTCCATGTCCGGATCAAATACGTCCACCCCAAGAAAAACAGCGGCATCTATGGCCCTATCATTTGCCTGTATTAAATAGTCTTGATTACAGCAATTCCCCATCGCTGGGCAGACTATAGAAGGTGAGAAGGGTCTTGTCTGTGTCCACACTCGCAGTGAACTTTAAAAAAAATATCTTGAAACTGTAATTACTTTACATTTTTTTATTTAATTATTAAAAGTTCCAAAGGTCTGTGAGGACTGAGGATTGGAGATTTTGGTGAATTTGAAGCTTCATTTTTGGGTTCAGATATATTTTGAAGCAAAATTATGCATAAATAAATACATAAAAGGTCCCTAGCTAAATTAGACCGTCTTGGTTATCAAAATATTGTCGGCTACTCATATTATGTTATACAAAGATTCCACACAATACCCAACGGCCCGATAGATGACAATAAGTGTAACAAAGATAACCAGTAACAATGGGCCTCCTAAAACAATTTCATTTCACGTGGGAAACCTGCCCAGCGTGCAATGCATGCCCCTCTTCAAGTGCATGTGTACCTAAACTACCTATGTTGGAATTAGGCTGGCCGCGGAAAAACCTCGGAAAATAACTTCAGTCAGGATTGAGAGATTGCCAGTAACGGGATTGAAATTCAGGACCTTCCGAATCCGAGATTCTCACATCGTCGTCGTCATCGTCTTTGTCATCGTTCGTGTTATCATGGTCGTCGTCATCGGGGAAGTCGTCAAGGAAAGGAGTGAGAGATCCCCGTCGACGACCGCCAGAGCTCGCCTCGAGTTTCGGAAAGTAATAGACCTATACTCCCCTACCTAGCAGCTGATGTTTGCGAGATGGATTTTATCCATATCCTCGCTTTTTACGATTAGCAGAGCCATGCTCTGGGGCAAATTCTACCTCGGGCCCAGCCAATTTTTAACAAACATGCACTGTCGGTACGGGACTAATAAAGGTAGCAAATGAAAGTGATGTAAGAAAGACAGGAAATGGTAAGGACAGGAATTTAAATTGTAAAATGATCACCTAGGCTATAAATTGTTCGATGAGCACAGCCCAACTTTTTGCAATTTCAATTATTTATATAATTAAGCATCACTAAACACCATATCCAATGAGTTTCTTATACTTTCTGGATAACTTAATTACGCCCATCAACATCACCCTTATACGCAAGTTGCGATCAGATCAGACATTAACAAAGTAATAATGTCTGCTCCACCGACAGTGTTGGCTCGAGCGTAAGCGCGTGACTCTGATTCAAGAGGTCCCGGGTTCAAATCCCGTCAAGACCAGCAATCCTGACTGAAGGTTTTTCCGAGGTTTTCCTCAGTCGTTAATGCGAACGCAAGGGATTAAGTCCTCTTAAACAGCCCTCGGACATCCCTTCACAAATTGTCTTATCCGCGACAAACCTAGCTAGAAGAGGCGCATGAATTGCACCCTGGGCTGGCTTCCCACAAAGATCATCATTATTATTATTATTATTATTATTATTATTATTATTATTATTATTATTATTATTATTATTATTATTATTATTATTATTATTATTTTTATTATTATTATTATTATTATTATTATTATTTTATTGGATGTATTTCATACAAACTCGGTCAAAACCGGAGCTAACATGTTGTACGGACTTACGTCAAGTACTTCCATGTGTATCTATATTACATACCTACATTATTATTTATTACTTTGTCTAAACTCTAACTAAAATAAGTAAGAAATAAAATAAGTCATTTATAAAATTGTAGATGATGTTTTCTTTCTGCTGTGTACGGTCGTGGCCGATTTCTCGTCGCCATCCTAGCATTTGCTCTTCGGACTATGGGAAACCACGAAAACCATGTCAGGATGGTAGCTGTCTCGGAATCTCGAAGTATCATTCTTAGTTTAGAAATTTACGAACTATTCTACACGTGTTAAGTATTACTGCCTTTTGAGTCTCGATGTAAACATTGGGTGGAAGATCTAGTTGTTTAATGCTTTCATGTAGCTTCTTCGGTATGATGCCATTAGCTGATATTACGTATGGGATTGTATTTACCTTTTTCTGTTTCCACATCTTCTTGATCTCAATTGCAAGTTCACTATACTTGTCAATTTTTTTCTTCCATGTAGTCTCGACGTTATGGCACATTGGGACAGCAACGTCAATAAGGGTAGTTTCTTGTTTCTTCTTGTCAATTATATATATCCGGTCTGTTGTGATGTATAGTTTGGTCTGTTATAACTGTGCGGTCGTAATATAATTTGAAATCTTTGCTATCTAGTACTTTCTCCGGTTTGTATTTGTAGTAAGGTGTGTGTGTATCAATGAGGTTGTACTTGATGGCTAGTTTTTGGTGAATAATGTTAGCTACTTGGTTATGTCTGTAGAGGTAATCCGTTTGACATAGTGACTGGCACCCGGATATGATGTGTTCGATTGTTTCACCCCTTACACTACATTTTCTACATTGATCGTTTACTGTCGCATCTTGTATAATGTATTTTTTATAATTTTTCGTTGCAATCACTCTGTCTTGAATAGCCAGCATAAAACCTTCTGTTTCTCCAAATAGTTCCCCGTTGTTTAACCACCTATTTGATGCTTTAATATCTACGTGACCTTTATGTAGTTCATCATAATGTCTCTTGTGTAGTTTTTTTTTTCTGAGAGACGTAACTCTTTTGAAGCGTCAGTTATGAGTTTCCCTTGTAGATTGACATTTTCGTTTGCTAGATTGAGTGGAGTTAATGATTTGTCAACTAGCACCACAGCCCTATGCAGTGTTGATTGGTTGCTCTTTGTAAAAAAATATTTTCTTAAAATGTCTAGTTGTTTATAATATAAGTTGTTCAGATCAATTAGGCCTCGTCCTCCTTGTTCTCTTGGAAGTGTCAATCTCTCTATTGCTGATTTAGGATGATGCATTCTGTGTTTAGTAAGTGTAGTACGAGTTAATATTTCCAGCGCGTGGATGTCTGTCTGTGTCCATTTAATGATTCCGAATGAATATGTCAGTACTGGTATAGCATATGTATTTATTGCTGTGATCTTGCTTTTACCGTTTAGTTGCGTCTTGAGGATAGATTTTAGTCGCTTCTTGTATGTATCTATCAATTTTTCTTTCATTACTTTATGTTCAATTCTGGCAGCTTGTGAGAATCCTAAATATTTGTATACTTCGTTATCATCCATTACTCCAATCCTATTTCCATCATCTAGCTGGAACTCTTCTGCCTGCGTAACCTTACCCTTTTCGATATGTAGCGTCTTACACTTGTCTACTCCAAACTCCATGCAGATATCTTGACTAAATTCAAATGAAGTATTGATTAAACTGTTTAGTTGAACAAAATTTGATGCATATAACTTTAGATCATCCATGAAGAATAGGTGAGAAATTGTGTGACATACCATATTATTGTCCTTAATTTTAAATCCGCATGTTTGATTCGTTAAGCATATGCGACAGTGGGTTTAATGACAGACAAAACCATAATGCGCTAAATGAGTCACCTTGGAAAATGCCACGTTTAATTTAGATTGGATCTGGACAGTTAGATTATTATTATTATTATTATTATTATTATTATTATTATTATTATTATTATTATTATTATTATTATAAAAAACAAAAATGGTGGAGTGGAGGAAAACACAACCTCATAGGAAGACTCCCGTGTAAGTGACTATATTGTGAGTATAATGAAATTTTATTTTTGAAATTGTAATTTTTGGTATTAATTGAATAAAACTTACATTTTGGAGGTTTTATCAATCCAAGGCAAAATTGTACGATTTAAGAACAGTTATTTATTTAACCGCCATTGATGGCTCGAGCGCTAAGCGCGCGACTCTGATTCGGGAGGTCGCGGGTTCATTTCTCGTCGAGACCGGCAATCCTGACGGAAGGTTTGTTCCAAGGTATTCCTCAGTCGTAAATGCGAATGCAATGGATTGAGTCCTCTTAAACAGCCCTCGGGCATAACTTCACAATTGTCCTGTCCACAACATACCTTTTATAATTAGACACCTGAAGAGGAGCGGGCATGAATAGGGAACCTAAGTAGGCGTTGTCTGGGTCTCTCCGGTCAGCGTGGTATATAGGCGATTAACCCGTGCTAAATGTGTCGTAAGCGATAGCGCGAGAACCCGACCACGGACCGGAATTATATTCATAGGCCTACTGTAAGAAACTATAATCTTTCCTCTTTGCGTGGATATACATAACTCTGCTCTATCACAAATATTAATGACATTTGTTTTGAGTCGAAGTGAACTCTACATTTACACTGTTGCCAAACCTTCCAAACTGCTCATGAAAAAGCACGTAAAAACATTTTGTCCGTGGCACCAGGATAACATTTGGTATCCGACTTGCTTTGTGGCTACTGTGAGGTCACTGGGTTGTACTAGATTATACATTACTAATAAAATATCCTTTAATGTGCCAACAAAATCTTGAATGAAAAGTACATTTAGCAACCATGGACAGGCGCGTGGTATGCGAGGATGCCACAGCTGCACACAACGTGGCTGCGTCTCGCTTAGGTTGCCGCTCAGTCAGAGTACATTTGCGACAGCGCGCAAACATGGGTCCATTAAACTCATAATAGTTTGAATTTAGGAAGCGTCATCGAGAAAAGTAGAATGCCATCATCTTCTTCACAAAATTATGCATCTTGTGATGTTATTGGTTTAGATTTCTTTTGCGCGAGTCAAAAGATACGGCGAGTTACATTTTCGTACCATGCTAATTCTTATGGGCGCTGAGACCAGAGAGAACCAATTTCCTTCCCGCCTTCAAAACTTAGGTTCCCTCCACAAAAATTATACAGGCCTATATATATAGTTATTTATTTATTTTGAAAATACCTGCTCTCATGATGGTGTTCACTGTCATTGACCTGACAAAGGGATGTTGACTAGGGCTGGGTAACTAAACGTTTGCACGTTTAAACGGCAGTGGCACTTTAACAAATTAAATGTTCCTTTGTTGACTTTCGTTTCAAAATTAATTAATGTGCATTTCAAACACATTTTGATCGTTCGCCTCGATCCTAATTGTGAATGTGAACGTCTAATGCAACTACGGGTAATTGTGAAGTGGACCTTTAGAGAGTGAACCATATCTATTTAGCGATTTCACGGGTACGAAAATTATTAACATAGACGATACGTTTAGCTTGGTTTTATCTCGGTAATAGATTATGTGTGGTTATACTTCATTCGGATTAAGGGCGCGTCAACCGTTAGGTCATAATGCGCCACTCTAACCTAGGGGATGTAGGGAGGAAAGACTTTTACTAGACAGATCCAGCCACAGACAGGGGGCGGCATTGAAAGGAGATTCTCATGTCGTCGTCATCGTCGTCGTCTTTGTCATCGTTCCTGTTGTTGCTGTCGTGGTGGGGGTGGTCGTCAAGGGGAAGGGAGTCCCCGAATAAGAAGCAACCTGTGGCCACTCACTCCGCCCTAACATATTTTCTACTCATAACTTCCAACTTCCCGCCTTCCAAGTAGAAGTCTGACATTTTTTACACGATTACAATTTGGAACCGTGTAACAGTCTAGAAGAATATCGTGCAGCTTCATAACCACGTCCCATCCATAGAATACTAGTAATTGATAGGTTTATTCAAACACCCCCTCTTCTCCATTGTTTATATTTTATCAGACAGGGCGATCGAAAATATTACGTGTAACTTAGATCAATAGTTGACAATGACATGGCAGTCTAATTAGAGTCAAGACAGGCACACCTTGGTCACCAATCACTATTCAGAGAACACAAGGTATCTCTCATCTCGGCCGGCTGCGATATAGCTATAGCGTGTCTCAAACCTAACGTGCAATTAGCTATACGTACACATACAGCTTATCAGTATATAGTTGGAAAACGTGATACTTCGACGTGCACAGTACATGCTGAGATTCTAATAGCTGTGATTTAAGGCAGTTAATTTTTTTATGAAGAATAAAAAGTTAATATGAAAATAACATTTATATTGCTGATGGTAATTATGATCGTCTTCGTGTAGTGGAGAATGGCTGGGTTGAGTTTACTGCAGTGGTTGTCTGTCTGACCTGCCATATGCACGTGTTTTTCTTCGCTTTCATTAGTTTTAAAGCCTATACATGTACGGTAGATTAATAATAGGCCTATACCAACTAATGCAGCGTTTGTCTGCAAAACGCCTCGAACAGGCGGGAAAAGTCAACATTTCAAACAGTTAATATAATTCCCCTAGTAACAATCGAGTGATAATTGACGAGAAGGGATAGAATAAGAAACCACGGACATTAGAGAAATGCTGGGCGTAAGGACACGGTTGAGATGGTATGGACATATGAAATTAATGGTGGAAGATTGGATGCCCAAGAGAATGTATGATAGAAGAATTGAAGGGGGGCAGGGGCGCAGCGAGAGGGGGATCAGGGTGTCCGATCCCCCTAGAAATCAGAACAGTTATTATGCGTACGCTACTATGTACTATGGCATACAATCATACATTATGTAGACCCTACATATGGAAAGATTTTGTAAACTGACAGTATGTGGATATTCACAATTTTATAAATAATTATCGACAAAAGCACTCTTAAAAACTAGTAAAATGTCACTATTTGCAATTTTAAAGATCAAACAATTTCTGGAGCTACGCGACCTCCCCCCCCCCAGGCCCTTATTGTACCAGGATACGAGTTTTCCCGAAATGATAGTTTAGTGGGCAGTTCTACACATTTCTTAAGAGAGTATAGGACATGCGTTTTAGGCAAATTGCTGTTCGCTCGGCCAACTGACACCACAGGTGTCTGAAATTTTGAACATGTCACAAATGTGGAATTATAGGGCTCTGCAGTAACACATTTTTAAATTTTGTTTTAAAATAATTTATAAAAATTAAATTAGTTTTCACGAATTTTGATTTTGTTAAAAACTCCAAAATTGACCATATTCGTGATTTTTTTCTGACTGATTAAGTCAAAATTTGGAAATATGTGACCACAGGGCTTTCTATGTATGCTTTATTGACAACTTTGCAAAGTTTCATACACGTCGGATGCATCTTGACCGAGCGAATAAGCTATTTGCTAACAGCCAAATGTGTCCCATTCCCTCTTAATATAAACCCCGAAATTCATCTCCCTCCGAATCAAAATCTTTGCTACGCCCCTGTTGAAGGGGAGGCTAAGGAAGAGATTGAAGGAGACCATAGCAGGAGACTTGGAGGCAAGAGGAGAGAGCTGGGAGGATGTGGAAGACAGGAAGAGATACGTTTGAGGGAGGATAGAAAGAAGTGGACAAACGAAGCGGGAAACGGCGATGGATAACGATGATGATGAATCACGCGATTATAGTTCTGTCTTATGATGAAGTCAAATTGTTTCATTGGATCATTATTTTACCATTATCAAATGTATTTTGGTGAGATCCACAACCTTCAATTTTAGCAGCATAAAAAGGCTGAAAATTATTTTATTGTAACCGTTTTTGAAACATATTATCAAAAAATACCATTTCCTCTTCCGTCGTTACCTTGTCTGTGAAGTAGACAATCAGATTTGTTGACGTGTTTGAGCCCAGGGAGCAATTCATGCCCCTCTTCAGATGTCTATGTTGCGGATAGGACAATTGTGAAGGGATGTCCGAGGGCTGATTAAGAGGACTCATTACTATTCGCATTAAAGGCTGAGGAAAAACCCGTAAAAATACCTTCAGTCAGGATTGCCGGTCTCGAAGGGATTTGAACAGAATCAGAGTCGCGCACTTAACGCTCGAATCAACGCTGTCGGTAAACTGGACTACTGGTTTAAACCCTATCCATGCAGAAATGGTCACTTGGTGACCACAAAATGAATGTTTGTGTCGATTTTTGTCTCTCAAAGTACCAAAGATCTCATTCAAAGAATTACATTATGTTTATGTTTATATAAATCGAATTACTTGCCACCGCTCCCAGCGCTAACCTGTCGGTACGTCTTCTAATTTATCAAATTAAGACTAAATGGGATGGAAGCAATAAAATTTGATTTACCTTGATTAAAATTTTATAAATAATTTACTTTGATTAAAACTGCCATTTGATGATGATTTGAGGCATAAATTCATGTTCTCTCAGTTGACTTCAACACAGCGTTTGAAAGTTTGCACAGTTGTCACTGAGAAGGAATTGAAGGTCTTTGCAAACACAATTTTCTAAAAAATTATTTTAAAATAAATAAGTTTATAAAATCATTTTAACGGTCCAAAATGGTCCAATTTCGTGAATCGTTTCTGGCTGTTGAAAAAAATTGATAATGTTCATACGACTGACTGCAGGGATGTCCATGTATATAATAATAATTATGCTTTCTTGACAATGCAAGATTTTACATAGTCGGATGCTTCCTTGACCAAACGAATAGCTATTTATCAACTCTCAAATGTGTCTTATTCCCATTTAAAATAAGACTAAAACTTGATCTGTTTCTTACTCTGATGACGTCATCAATATCACACACCCGGCTAGATTGATCCGACACTTGTGATTCCGACGAGACACTCGATATGTGTGAGTGCGGACAAGCTCATCGCTTTAGCACGCATCACTACATTCTCTCCATCGTCCACAGGAATGTTTTATTTGTAGGTGTAACCAACAGTCTGTCCGAACATCCCATCCCATCCCCGGTTTCTTCTCCACTCCACTCCACTCCAACCATATTTATTTTTCATGTTTTTTTTAATGAATTGCTAGTATTTTATGGAGATAATTTGCTGTTGTTATCATGCCGTAGTCGTGATTATTTAATATAAAGGCAATACTACGTGCCTGTTGGTGTGGCTGAAACTACGTGACCTTATGGCCGGCTGGCTAGCTGGCCTGGGCGTGATATGAGCGAAGGTACCTACCTCTTTACTTTTATAGCCACACATTTCAAATTTCGTAACCGTTTTTATTCTCCCCGCCTACGTGTCATATCATAAAAGCTGCAGTAAAGAAGGCTCTTTGCATTGTGCATATTTTTATTGTGACTTCAAGTTCAAGTTGATGCCATAAAATAATTTTAGAAGATGCCACTTCCTTCAACCAAATGAAACACTAACCGGTAGCGATAGGATGATTCGAATATGCTGTGAATGTGGTAAATGTTTTTATGTAGGGATTTTAACAACTTTCTATTGAATTGAAGTAAATGCTAAAAGCGGTGACGTGAACATAAAGCAAGCTGTTTGTAAGGATTTACTGCCGCATGTATCAACGCTCATAAAGGTAAACAATAAACCGGCATGTTATCATAGTTATCAATTTGTTTTGTACGGTGAACTCCACGTTTTACTGTATTAACAAATAGGGAACCTAATCCTTTGACTTGCTTGATGAAATAGTAACTGAATTGTTTAAAATTATGACTTTATCGTTTTGTATTCTCTAACTGACGGCTAAAAAAAATTTTAAAAAGCACTTTTTCGGTTATTTCGATGGTTATCGAGGAAAACTTCGTAGGAATTTATAATTATAAATAGTTATATAAAAATTATCTGAAACTATGCAAGACCGTGGTTCGAATCCCGGTTGGGGCCGACTTTTTTTTAATTTCTGAATTGTAGTAAATTTCGTTCGGGTTCCAAGTAGCCTACTTACAGACACATTTTACAAAGTAAGTTCCCCATCATTTCTATCCGTGTTATGGACTGTGAAAGTCTGAGTTTTAAACAGAACAAGCATCTGATTGACATTCGTTGTGGTAATTCTTTAACCAAGCAAGCTACAGATTTTTTAACTTTTCGGTGGGCCCGGGGTTTGGGCGGAATTGCGAACTAAATTTAGTTAATAAATTTTAAACTCCACCAAACAAAATTTCAAAGAAGACTTTTTAAAATTTAATCCCTCTTTTATACTCGGTAATACCACAGGGTTTTTGACAACGTAAGGAACGTTAAGTACTTCGCAATTGTATTGGCACATGGCAATCGTAACTTTGAGTATTTTTGAAAGTGTGTAGTTCTAATGATTAGATAGGTTGAAATTACGAACTTTAACAATTGAATTTTTGATGAGCGTAGCGAGCGAGCGTTTCCAAAAATTCAATTTCATACCCATTTCAAAATTTAGCACTAATAGTTTAGTTTTCTCTCGGTTTCTTTTATAAAAGATATCACGTTTCCGGGCAACGGCAGTAGGCCTCTTACGAAATTTTAACTTGATTCCACTATCACTTTTTTCCTCGGTGTTATGATTGTACTTTGGGTAAAAGACCATCTGATTGACATTCGTTTTGTGTCATTGTCCTTCAACAAGAACGATACAGAATGTTTTTAACACTCCGCCCGGGGTAGAATTGGCCCAGAGCATGGCTCTGCTAATCGTACAAGGCGATTCTAGAGAAAAAGTCCACCTCGCAAACATCAGCTAGTAAGAAGGGTAGTATATTACTCTCTGAATCTAGAGGCGAGCTCTGGCAATCGTCGTCGGGGACCTTGCCTCCTTCCCTTGACGACGATGACGATGACGACAATGACACCACGTACGATGACAAAGACAATGACGACCGTGACATGAGAACCTTCCTTTCCTCCACTTACCCGTGGCTGGTTCTGACCAGCATGGGCCCCTTCTCCCCATATCCCCTAGGCTAGAGTGGTGCATTATGAGTTATGACCCTAACGGTTGATGCGTCCTTCATCCAAATGAACTCAAAACTTCCGTAATCCGTAGGTGATGATTATATAGAAAACAATCAAGAAATTTAAAAAGTCATCATCCCGGCGGGGGTAGGTACAGAACCCCGATTACCGATCGGTGTTGGGAGGAGGGGGGACAATTTTTTTGAACGTTGTCATCTACCTCAACGCTACCGTGGGACGGTGGGGAAGCGGGAGAGGGGCGGGATTCGTCTATTTCAGTAAAAATGGTTTGTCTGGAAACTGTTGCCAGCATTTAAATGATTTTTGCATGCTCGCAAGTCCTAAATTCTGTTTGTGGTAGTATCAATCCCACACATAACAAAAACTTGTAAAAATACAGCCAAACCTTACACACTCAAAAGAAATGAGATCTAAAAAAAGGGCCAAGCTCATCTACCCTTCCACATTTGCGCATTCTTAATTCATAAACGTACAGTGTCCCGTAACAACACCCTAGAAAAGCTTGGCAAAATAGAATTTGCAACTATTAATTTAAACGTAATAGTTTATCCTTATTCTTTTTTTCTAATAAATTTTAACGTAATGGTCATGCAAATTCTATTTTGCCAAGCTTTTCAAGGGTGTTGTTACGGGACACTGTACGTTTATGAATTAAGAATGCGCAAATGTGGAAGGGTAGATGAGCTTGGCCCTTTTTTTAGATCTCATTTCTTTTGAGTGTGTAAGGTTTGGCTGTATTTTTACAAGTTTTTGTTATGTGTGGGATCTCATTACTTTTTCAAGTTCCATTGCAAAATTATTTGTTAAAATATAATAAATTTATCAAAGTCGATTTAATTGCTATGGTATTACCAATTAACAATAGAATGAAAAAATATAGTGGTACAAAGACTTGCTTTTTGTAAACAATGTAGGCGATTATTGTCACGTAACTATAGTTACTTGTTGATTGTATGCCTGTATAAGGCTTATTTTAAAACCTTTATTTGGAAGCCTTCCAGCAATTTTTTTAACTTTTTCTTTCAAAGGGAATTACATCACTATTACCTTAATGCCCATGTAAAATATGAACGTTGTAGCCCCACCCGTTTGGTCAGAATCGCTGGGCAATTGAAACTGACGAATTAGATAGTAGTAGTAGTAGTAGCCAGTAGTAACCAACGTCCTTAAAGTGATTTTGAGCATGTTTCAAGTCATATTTTCACCAAGAAGGAATGCTCGTACCCCAACCAAATTTGGCATGTGTTGTCGGGTACCTAAATCCCCTCGATTTTGATAGTTTTCAAGTTCACATCACGTTTCATGATGGCTGGGTGACACCTCGAAATCACCCCAACTCTGCTTGCTGTATATAAGGTGCCTGAGTGTGTAGCGCATCGCGGATTGGCTGCGGCGCCCTAACGGGCACCTAGATCAATCAATATGCTTATGAATATGTCTAATATTTGTACCCAACAAGGAAGTGAGCATAGGAAGGACATCGATTTTCAAACCCATACAAAATAGCTCCGATAACTATTGGTTTGTTTTGTGTTTGTGCGTAAGATAATGTTGGCTCCTCCAATCTTTAGCGGTATTTTTAGGCGACCTTTGAAATTTCATACGTTAGATCCGCAGTGTTTTTAGTACAATCAATACGTTTCTTGTTTCCCTGCATTAGTCCCGTGGGGTATATATTACGGTACGGTTACCCCAGAGCTACAAAATCTTATGTTTCTCAGTAGTGTTCAACCTTACCTTCCTCTCGTTTTATGTATTCTCAAGTTCCTCTATCTTTCATGTTTTAATACAACTGTACATGTTAGTCGGGGTTCTTAGATTTAGCAGGAAAAAATATTAAAGCTCGTTCGGTGTAGTAAAAAAAATATTGAAATATCAAATGGTAACGAAATTTGATTTGGCCTGTATAATAGTCCAAAATATGTCAACAAATTAAAATTAAAAATATTTTAAAAAATGTGTTGTACTAAGAAAATTTAATATTTTTCAATAGGAGGACCTACTACATAATTTCCTAGCAAATTGTGTAAAGTTTCAATAAAATATCAATTTCATTCACAATCATTCCTTAATTGGTGTTTCTATATTAAAACAGTAGTTAGGTACATTCAAATAAAGTAAAATATGTGAACCCCACATCCAAACACCCTCACAACTCCTCCAATACAGGTATTTCAATCATCGGGTTATATTATATACCCCACGCGAGTACAAGTATAGCATGGTTAAATAAAACTTTAAGATAATAATATGGTTTTACAACACCACTTGTTGAGTATTACCTACATTATAGCCATTAGGTATTCTCTGCAAGCGGCAATGGCATTAGTTTAGACACCGTGTACTTTAATTTCTAAGAGAATTCAAAATGTTTGTTAAAGTACTTGCTGTGATTTTTCTTGGTTAGTTATAGAATTTGACAGTTTTTGTCCCAACTTGAAACTATTTACAAAATATAAATCACCATCAGTTTCACCGTAAAAAACACTCATCCATCAACGGGACCCCCTACCAACTAGAGCTTACTACGCTCGCCCGAAAGTTGCCCTCCCCTGGACCAAACTTTGTGTGGTGGGGTTGGCATCGCCCAGGCCCCAATTCCTACGCCACTGGTTTTTTTATTGCCCTCGGGATTAGGGGTAGCACGGACGTTATAAGAGTTATATTTGGGGCATCCCTTCCAATTTTTATAAAAGCAAGGCACTTGCACAATTTGTTGTAGGAACTATACCCCAATTATTTTTAGGTGGAGACAAATTGGTACCCAGTATTTGCAGGTTGCCTACACCTGCCAGGTTTACCTAAGTAGATTGAGAAATTTCCCCTTTTAGAGATAACAATAGGCTAAAAATACTGGCCACGGAGGACAGCGGATTTGTTAATAGTTAAGGAATGTGTGAGGAACGTTGAACATTTTTAATTCAGTTTTTATTTGTGACTCCCTTGGTTTACTGTCGTATTTTTACGATAAAGTAGCCTACTTAGGCTACACAACAAACACTAACAGTACAAAAACTCCAAACACAATTACACTGCAAAAAAAGGTGAGCAATTCCTATTTTTTTTGTCATAATGACCTTATGACACAATAACCTTCGTTCTGATGTTTGCAAAATTGTTCAACATAGTCGTGTGACCAATCTATTTAAAGTTAAGATGAAGTAAAAGAATATGAAACGAAATTCCAACATGTAGGTAAAATATTAGGGCGCTTTACGCAAGCAATTTAGAGTCGCGTTGATGGATGAGCAGTTTTGTACCATGCCCATGATCCCTCTTTAACTATGATTTTACTTTGTTTCTTTTTTCCCACATGTTTACATATAGACATTGATTAAAGAAGCCTTCTTTAATCAATGATATAGAACATATTTTTAAGTAGCACCAAGCCAAGTTCCAGGAAGATCGTTATAGTTATGAATTCTTAAAAAAAAAACTATAAGCATTATTGATGTTGTCATCTTATGATGTAGCCAACCAGCGGTCCGTATTTCAAACACCTTATCAGTATCACTATTTGCTCATCAATCACTAACGTTAGATTTAACAGGATTGATTCAAGGCCGACGGTTTGATGAGCTCGGGATAACTTTTTTCACAATATTAAATATACATTTAAAAATTTGCTTGATAAGCAAATCCAGCTAATTTCACATGGAGTCTGTCTGGACCACTTTTCGACCTCCAATTTTCACCCCAAAAAATTTGCATTTTTGGGACAATGTTAACAAGGGATTGGCACATTTTAACATTTCATTCTATGCTAGCTTGCAAAATTACTATAAATTACCTTTTTGGTGGCATATTTATGTGCTCTGATACCGCAACTCTGACATTATTTTTTGTTGATTTTTGCAATACCTACTTTTAAATTAGGAAAAACACTCATTCATGACGTTTTGATGGTGGCATTAAAAGGTTCTATTTCTATTCTTAGGAATCACCTTTATGGTCTAAACATGTAATTTTTTAATTGTTTTTTATTACTCATTTCTTGTATTTGTATTTAAATTTTAAACCTTTTTTTAATTGTTGTTAATCAATGTATGGTATTTTTATTCTGTGTCCTTGAGGCAATTGTATTTGTACAACAGAGTTTTGTTTTAATTGAAAAATAAAAGTTCTCTCTCTTAACATTTTGGTACAAACCACAACTTGTTAGGACAAACGATAGAGCTTTCCATTGATCCAAACTAAATCTCTGCGTTCTGTGTAAATCCCTAGTTTTCTCAAGTTCAGCCAACAGTCTTAAAATAAGTTCTGTAATTGAGTGGAAAGCCTAAATTAAAAATAATGAATTTAGAGTATTTTTATATAAGGCTACGAAATTCATTGTAGAAGTGACTGCTGTACCCCCCATAAACTACGCCTGTCTGGAATGCGGGAGATCCGTGGTTCGATTCCCGGTTGGGGCGGACTTTTTTAATTTTTGAATTGTAGTAAATAATTACTATTAGCCACTTTCAGGAAGAAATTTTCAACCCCTTAACACAGCCCCCTCCCTCCCCCCCCCTCCCCAATAGTTACGCTACAGTCATTGGTTTCATTTCCACTTCAATTACAATATTTTTTATCTTCTGAGGTGAACTTTCAACCAGCAATATGAGATAGTTGTGTCAATTACCCTATGGTAAATTGTGAATTTGGAACGGTCTTAGAAATGAAGCACATAATGAAGCTGTTCTTAACTAGGCTTGTTGATGCTGGTGTCATCGGGTGAATCGTAGCCAACCAGTGGTCCTAATGTAAAATGCAAATTGCTGGTTGGCCAGTATTTGCTCACTAATGGTGTCGACATTGATTGAAGCGGATTTATGACATTTTTCTAACAAAAATGTCAAGTTGATACGCTAAACTCTAAAGTAGGTCGAGTTTAAGAATAATCAACACGACAACTCAATAACATCTTGTAATAAACTTTAAAAAAATAGCCTCAAAATGCTTGTTATCAAACTTGTGCATTAGATTCCCACATCTACCACATAATAATTTAAGATATCACAATAAGACAGGGTAGAGATTAATAAATGTCATACTATTCATGACCAAAAGCAATTGTGTTTCATGTCAACATATCATCATATCATAACAAGTTCGGTACTGTATTTAATGATATTATGGATCGATAATACAGTCACCATTTTGATTAACGATCTTTGTGAATTCCTAACAGTGTTGGGTAGGATATTTTAAATAAGAACCCGTTTCTGAATCAGGAAATTTTAAACAAAAAATATACAAATATCGAAGAACTTTTTAAAACCCTTTCAGCACTGAATTAAATTGGTCAAAATTAAATTATTTTAACTCCAGAGATGATATATCTCAACAGGCAAGGTGGTGACATATTGCTCATTCTTTTCAACACACAATAATTCCAGTTGCTTAACATGTAATATTAATGCACTAAGGCCTTAAGGCTATTCGAGATGATGAGTGGTGATAGATGATAGAAGGACAATTACAAAACAACATGCCTTATGCAGGATTCGAACACATGTCTTCGTAGAGCCATACTCTTCGGACCAGCGCCCTAACCGTATGTGCCATCGCGGACCGCTTTTCAAAACACAATCATAGCAGACATGTGAGTAGGCTGCGCATTGCAACCATGGCTTTACCTTTGTCAAAGTCTGCCTATAACCTCATGGAATCAAAGTCTTTGGATTCGATCCACTGCCATCTAGAGACCTTGTGCGGAGGAAGCTCACACTCTTAGGATGTTAAAGCCAATAGTCAATAATCGTGTGTTATGCTAAATTCCCAACATTGACGTCGGTTCGCGGAGGTTAGAACGCAGAAACGTTTGTTCTTTCCTTCTCCGTGTTGTAGCATAGGGAGTCAAGAGTTCTCTAAATTTAAATCGGAGTCTTCTACATTTCCTCCGCTCCCAGCGTCCATGTCGGGAATCTAGCATAAACGTGAGGATCAAACCAAGGCTTTTGTGATAATGTTGCTTTGCTTTCCATATCAAGAAGGCCTGGTCAAAACCAAAAGTCACAATATGGCTGATAGCATAGTGGTGTTGTCCACATTTCTTATGTCTCAATGTTAGTCACTTAGTTACAGCTGTCTGTATGGAATGTATCTCCGAAGTAACTGGACACAAACTTAACGATTCGTTCACAGCATCAAGTATAAATATAACTGTAAAGTTTACAATATTTAGGGTACACTTTTCAATAGGATAGATCAAAGATTGGTATTACATTTTAGTACCCTATCTATAAGAAACTTTAATTTAGTAGATAAAAGTCTTTTTTTAATAATACTAATTTATTATTGCCTAGTAATATGGGAGAGTGGAAAAATAAGAATACATAATATGTAGGAAATAAGGATTTTGCTGTTGAGGCTCGGTCTGCTTTAAAAATAAAAGTCCCCAACTGAAAGTTACCATATGTGATTTAGGAGGGAAGATGTGGAAGTGAATGGTTTAACCTGGCAAGAAGTGGAGATGGCACTAAGAAGAATGAAGAATGGCAAAGCAGCAGGAGTTGATGAACTGGTGGCAGAGATGATAAAGGCAGGCGGACCAGTTACCATGCAGTGGCTGTATAGAGTTATTCGAGTTGTGTGGAAAGAAAAAAAGATACCGGATGACTGGAGAAAAGGAGTTATAGTGCCGATATATAAGAAAGGTGATCAAAAAAAATGTAGTAATTACAGGGGGACCACTTTACTATGCCACACAGCAAAGATTTATGAAAGAATTGTTGACAGAAGAATAAGAGAAGAGGTTGATCACATGTTGAATGAGGAACAATACGGATTTAGATGGGGAAGATCCACAATAGATCCTATATTCGTACTTAGACAGGCCATGGAAAATAGTTGGGAGCTTAGAAGAAGAATGAGTATGGCCTTCTTAGACATAGTAAAAGCGTATGATAGTGTGCCAAGGAAAGTGGTATGGAAGAGTCTGGAAAGAAAAGGAGTGGATAATGGACTGATAGACAGCGTAAAAAGTATGTATGAAGTTTGTGAAAGCTGTGTGAAAACACATTTTGAATTGTTAGGGTGGTTCCAAATAACAGCAGGGCTATGGCAGGGAAGTGTGTTGTCACCTCTGTTACCTATTCATAATCGTGATGGATGACATCCACAACAAGGTAAAGATGGAGGCAATGGAAGATGTAGAGGTTATGTTGTTTGCCGATGACTTGGTGGCATGGTCCGAGCATGAGGAGGTACTCCAAAGATATATAGACTTGTGGAATAGAAACATGTAAGAAGTAGGTATGAAAATAAGGGTTATAAAGAGTGAGGTTGTAACTACGCCAGGAGAAGGGGACACAGGGAATTATCAAGCACAGATAAACATTGGAGGAGAAACCCTGAAAGTGGTGGATAGTTTTTGTTATCTAGGAAGTGAAGTGATGGAAAGTGGAAAGATTAAAAAGGAGATTAACATCAGAATAAAAAAGGCCAGTAACTTTTACCAGTGAGTGAAAGGCCTGGTGTAGGATAGGAAAATACTTATTCAGCGTAAGATGACACTATATAAAACTTATTTCATACCGATCCCTACATATGCAGCAGAAATCTAGACAATGGGAGATCGAGAGGAGAGGCAGATACAGGCGGCAGAGATGAGATTCCTGAGGAGCACAGTGGGCAAGACGAGAAGAGATAGAATAAGAAACACGGACGTTAGAGAAATGCTAGGTGTAGAAAAGTTAAGTGACAGAATAGGAAGGACAAGGTTGAGATAGTATGGACATATGAAACAAATGGAGGAAAATAGGATGCCCAAGAAAATGTATGAAAGAAGAATTGAAGAAGGAAGAAGAAGACGGGGTAGACCAAGGAAGAGATGGAAGGACATCATAGCAGGAGACTTGGAGGCAAGAGGAGAAAGCTGGGAAGATGTGGAAGAGATAAGATTGTGGGAGGATAGAAAGAAGTGGAAAAATTTTGTTGCTAAACCCAAGCTGACCCTGCCAGAAGCAGGAAACGGCAATGGATAATGATGATGATGATGTGATTTGAGTGGGTACACTCTTAATTTTACTACAATTTTATTTAGTATTCTTACTTACCAACATGGCTCAAGATATAAAATTGGTTTCAGCTAAGATTGCCCAAGGTCGAGGGATCGCAGCATTGTTGTCTTCGCATTGTAGTTACCAGTTAGGAAATAATTACACACGACCCTTTTCAAAACCATCGATTGAAACAGCTTCCGAAAATGAACACAACTTATTTTAAATAAAAATTTCAATAAACTTGAAGACACTTAGTTGTGAAAAAGTGCAACGTATGTCATAAATGCCTGATCATCACTAATGGCATTTTCCATTGGCATGCACTGAGTGCGCATTTAGTTCGCATTGAAACATCACGGTGATGTCATTGTACTCGCTAAGTGCTGCACTCATTCAATCTAGTTCAATCCCCAATGGAATAAGAGCTATCAAAAATCGTGCAAACATGGCATCCTTTTCAGACGCTGATCAGCTGGCGGAGAAAATAGAAATGATAGTAAAATACCTTCTCAAGGGGCCCGACAACAAGGAGAACTTTATTCAAAACTAAAACAATAAAACAAAATTAGACCTAGGACCTAGGTCTTACATCGGCATAATCATGACTTTTGGCTTTTGACTTTTGGAGTATAAGCCTAAGCCCAGCAAAAACAATATGTAGCCTGCTACCTCGTTGTCATCAGATTGTCAGAATAGCTTCTAATTAACGACATCATAAATGTGACCCTATATTTATTGTTCACTTCGTTTGAGTTTAACATATTATTATAATAACAAATCTTCTTCATTGCTGCTGTCTGACGTTTCCAAAACCAACAACAAAAACAAATAAAATAACCCACGTCAATTGACCGTACTAGATCCGTTGAACTGCCCTCGGACCCAGTGCGGCTCAGTGCAGCACTCGTTCCTAATGCACTGGAAATGGTGTCCGTGCACTGGCACTGATTTTGCACTTGGATTCCCAATGGATGATTATTCTGATGTTAGTGCGCACTAGTGTGGCTAATGGAAAACAACATTAAACATTGGCATATATTGAGGTTGACAGCAGAAATACGGAACTTAATTATAATTATATTAATAGTTTAGGTATCAATTATTATTCCTATCGATACTTTTACAATGTGATAGTCAAAACTTATTTAGTGACTTTAGAATAATATAAAAGCCATCAATTATTAAATATTAATACATATTGAAGCAATGAAATTGTGTAAATTGTCAAAGTTGGCATGCTCTTATCTCTTCAATTCCGTTGGTTAGAAAAACTGATGTTTTTATAGAAAATAGCATCGCTAACTGCTTGATAGTAGAGGTACGTGAAAATAGCTTTTGTGAATAGATGCTACAAAGCGCTGTTTTCACTTAAAAAAAACTATGATTTTCCAGTCCTATTTCATTTAATTAAAATAGTAGGCCTACGTTATGTAGTATCTATAATTTGTTTAAATACACATTTTTATTCAGTTGATATTAGGCCTAAGTCAACCTTGATGTCATTATTTTGAAATAAAAATATGAAAAAACTTCATACACAAGTTATTGTAAGTAGCCAGAATTAATAGAAGCCACAAAATGCTATAGAATGACACTTGAAAATGCTATATACACGTACCTCTAATTGATAGCGATTGAAATATCCGTAGTGACATTCATGCTTTGGGTTGCCACCTGTCCGGAATTTCTCCGGACAGTAAGGATTTCAACACAAGTGTCCGGATGAAAGAATTGACCCGTTCCGGACGGCACTTTGTCCAGAATTTGTAAAATATACTTATGTTCACTGCATATTAATAGAATTTGTGTATGATCGTCTAAAAGCATTATTATTTATTATTCATCCTCTCAATTTTCGATGTAGGCTAGAACTTCTCGCAATATGTTTTAACTTGGTAATTTGTTCTCGATCTCTGACATTATGTTGCCATTAGCAGCTCTCTTTGTCCTCAACCGCCGCCCGTACGGTGTATAGTATGCGTATATATAAAACATATTTATACATAGTACCGCGAGGGAGTCCCCGACTTTCCGTTCAGCTGAGGCGGCCGGCGGCATATTATAGCACAGGCACAAACACATTTCGTTTTGTCTGGACAGTCATCAGTCGACACATACGATTTCAATTTCATCGATTTGAGCGGTGAACTGTGTACTTGTGCTTGCGATGTTCATTGTTTACCTTCTATTTGCGTTTTGAATTTTGTATTACTATTACTCTAAAATATCCTTGACATCATTACTAAAAGTATTAAACAAATTCAATGCCTAAGATGTTCATGATTCACTAACAGCTCACAAATTTCTATAAGTTGATCCTGCATTCCATAATTCGTTTTAAAAAAATCCAACATTTTTGAGTTGAGTGAAATGGATGGTAGGTAGTAGTAAAACAAATGTGGTGTGCCCCCCCCCGATCTTATGAGGCTCTGTCCGGGATTCCATTCCTGTTAAGTTGGTAACCCTATTCACGCTAACCTTAAGAATCACAGCCCTGATGACACCATATATAGTAGAATTACTAATCACAAGATCTCTAAAAACACCATATTTCACGAGCCTTCAAAGTCCAACTCGCTACCTTCCCCTGGTTTGGCCTGTGAGTAGGGGAGTAGTGTATTCCCCAAAACTAAGGGCGAGCTTTGGCCGGTTGGGGTGCGTGTTGCAGAGAGAGCTCTCGCGCAACTTTTTATCACACCTTTCTTCATTCACACAGCCTTACTCATATTTATTTTCTTCTTTCACTTTTTTCTTCTCCATACTTGCCGGCCCTCTCTGCAACTAGCACTCCACCGTTCCCACTTAGTGTAACCTATCCTATCCAACATCCTCTCTCCTTCCCATTATCTCCTGTGGCTGATATCTCCCTTACGTTCCTCCCTTTGGAAAGAAGAAAAAAAGATGGTAATCCACAATTTTGGAAAAAGAAAATTTGGAAGATTCCAATACACTTGACATGGGCACTGATAACTCTACTGTTGAGTGCCCTAAAACAACATTAACTAACTAACTAACCGTATTTCACCAAAAAACAGCATAGACTTGAAACAGCTATAAGTATTAACGCAAAGATTTAATTACATTATTATTAAAAATAGGAACAAGATAATGGGAGATACAATATGAAAACAATTTACAATGAAAAATAAAATAACATAAAAGTCCAATACAATGAAATCAAAATTTCCCAAAAGACTTTCAGATAGGTAATTGATTCCCCTCAGCTTGCATGACATTGAAAGTAACGTACAGCACTACATAGTATGTACTCTTTCTAAGTCTAAAACTAGGGAAATTTACCGCTAAGAGTTCAGTCCTCGATTGATAAATCTAAATTATCATTTTCTGTGGTAACATAACCACTCAAAAATTCAAAAATCCTAAATCATTCAAAACTTACTTGTATACATGAGTGTTATTGAAAGCAATAGAAATGAGAATTGCAAACAATATCAAGAATTGTCGTTTCTCATGGGTCCAAAGGAACCTTATCAACAATAATCACTTTGGGCTTGTTTTTACCCTTGATGAGCGCATAGCAAACGAGCGTCATTGCCATAACGAAGAGGAAGTAGCTTGTGTGAATAAGATGGAGGTTGATCATTGACCGGTCACGCTGAAAGAAAAACACAGATATCACTTATCAGGACTTCACATAATACTAAAAAGTAAAAACAACTCGTGGACAAGTGGGGTTTTCTACGAATTTACAACGCCGTCCTAAGTAACGCCAATGACTTGGTGAAACAGTACATGACTCAAGGCAGGTAGCACAGACAAACCTCTTCAGAGTAGGTGAGGTCAAGTATAATAATTTTACATAGTCATACATAGACGAGGGATTGAATTGCTTCAATAGTGCATTGGACTTTAAATTAATTTAAAGTTTAAACAACGTGAAATTTCACATAACTCTTAACTGAGACCACATTATCAATTATGTTCGTCAATCTAGTTGTAAGCTACAGTAGGATGCTAACTTTAGTTCTCGTAGCTCAGCACAGATGGCAGCGCGAGTGCTTATTGCATGCTGTGGGTCACTCGCTAGTAGGGATGTCATAGGGTAGTAAAATTAGGATCCGGTTCCTGACCTTCCAGGAATCGGGTTACCCGAATCCTGAAAGCCTAAATTACGCCATTTTATCGTCGTACCCCCCCCCGCCCCGAGCGGTTGAAGGTCGTTCAGAAGCGTCTACAAGAAGATACCCGGAAGCGATAAGCTTATCTTCTACTATTGTGAGACAAAACCTAGCGGTCGGCGGCCACGTCCATCACGTCCACTTCCGTGACGTCATCGCAACGTGGAAGTTGCTTTAAATAAATAAATAAATTGTATTTAGAGTCTACCCACTCAGTTATATAACTGATTTTCAGTGGGGGACTTTAAATCAAAGCGACCAAGCCAACCCTGTAGGCAACAATGATGCAAACACAGCAGTGTGATTTATATAGCATCTTCGTCTGGCTCGGCAGCCCAGCCTTCCGCAATAGCGGCAGGTTGGTGGGAGGAAGGGGGCCGGCCGGCCAGCCTCGCTCGACGGGCCAGGCAGCCGGTAGTCTGCACTCAGTCAGCCGGTGGGTGGCCTGCGGCGTTCTACTCGCTCCTTACTACGCACGGCGGAGCGGTTAAAAACCTTTCATTTTCTACTAGTCGCGTAAATTTTTACTACCCGATAAAGATTCGAATCCGAAAAACATATTCGGGTAATTTCTAGATTCGGGTAACCCGATTACCCTATGACATCTCTACTCGCTAGTATGCTAGTTGTTTTACTCCTCGCGCAGTAGCTCAAAACTAGAATATTGCAGTTACCCCCTTCTTGCATGACTCCCTTCAATTATAGAACACAGGGAAGTTCTCATTCGTTATTAATGAAACACACATGGAACATCCTTTAAATAAGTGTTTATTGGAAATCACACTGTTCTTTATCAATTTTATTGGTGATATTTCGACTTTTGTTCTAGTCTTTTTCAAACTGAAGGTTGAGAACTTTCAACCTTCAGTAAAAAAAAAAAATATAGGCTATATATAAAGAACAGTGTTATGTCCACTTACCTATTTAAAGAATAAATAAATACCTGTTCTACTAGTTTCATTTATCTCATATACAATACATGAAACATCTCAAATGCATAGAATAAAATGGAAAGTCCGTACGAAGAAAAGATTGCAAGGCTTACTCCCAGAAGAATTTTGAGGAACCTTGCTTGAGGAGATTCGGTACACCTTAGTCACTACTATCGATACTTTTTTCATTGTCGATTATCAAAATGGCCAAATGTCATTATCTAATCGATAAAGCCTGTTCTGACCTATAAATGGAACCTCAATGTGGCAAGTGTAAGTCCAAACAATACAATCACGCTCCGTTTGCTGCCTCGCTGTCTTCAATGCCATGTTTTTGGCTTCCGTTATTGACTGATAGCTCATTTCCAAATATTGCATCTCATCAATTTACATCTCGTGTGACAACACCGTCAGCGAAGCCAGTGCATGGCACAATGTGAGATAATCTCCGTCTTTAGAGTTTGATTCGTGCGACTATTGATCAATTATTTGATATTTCGATAATCGATAAACAATGAATTATGGCTATCAATTATCGAAATTATATCCATTATTGATTTATCGATCAATAATATCAACTATCATGTTCATCCCTAGTCACTACTGTATGATTCATCCGACATTCAAAACATGATTTTTTTAAATGAAGAACAAACACCATTGTTCTTAATTTAAATACCACTCATTTTCAAATTCTTATTTCTTGTAGGTCTGAATTGAGACGGATTTTGCTGAAAATGTTATCAGTTAATGTTATTAATATAATTTATAATGAATGAATCATAATGAGGTAAACCATGAATATGATGCTAGATGCAATATTGGAAAATTACTTATGATTATGATTAAATTACTGAATATAGGTAGATGTGCCAATACCACTGTGGCCCGCACCACTACATGCACGCTCCTTCGGACCAAGTTCATTCTCTGTTTTGGGAGCATTCGATAGATAGGGCACCTTGTTCATCGACCCCCATTTTTTTGCCCTCACCCATTTTCTCTAACGATAACATGAGATAATGCGTATAGGCCTACGCTCCATCATCTGGATTTAAGTGAACTTGAGACACGTACATTTTTGCAAGAGCTTTTGTGGTGTTGGTAGACCGTAGATGTATAATATTTTGTTGATACTTACCAGAGACAGTATAACATTCATTTGTGGATTCAATCGGTAAGCCAATCGTAAAACAGCTCCTCCCCTACACCAGTCGTCATCCACCCTCTCACCCAGCGCGTCAGCGGCTCGTCCCCTGCTCTCGAGACGGGCACTAACCACCTGGTTCCCGGTGTGAACCTGGAAGCCAAATGTATCCGATATTAGCAGAGTTGAAGCACAAGAGGAAGTACGTAATTACTCATTTAGGTTCATTGCCCGTCGATAAATATTTAGCAAAAATTAAACCTTTGACCACAAGTGAAGATTTTTAAGTTGTTGGCATACCTATGCTGTAGGTCTAAAGAGTTTTTGTTTAACATTTGATTTATTGTGTGTATTTTAAAAAACAAGTGCTAATCTTTAGAATAGGTATGTATCTATGAATGTGAGTATGTAATGGATATTTATTGTCTGTATATAGTAGGCCTAATGGAGTTTGTATATATTATGTTTGTATATTTTTGCTGAAATAAGAGATGAATGATTGGATTCTAGGTTTAAGTGACATAAGATTGTACAATCATTATGTATTGACACGTACAAGGTCATCTGAAATGATATTAATTGTACTTAAAAATAAATAAATAAATAAATAGATGTATATATAGTGTTAGGATAGGATCCAACAGCTTACCTTTGAAGTGTGATGGAAGCTGCCGAATTTTTAGAAGTTTTAAAGTTACAAAGATATATACAAAACACATAAAAACGAGACGTTTCGACACGAGGTCTTGATCACTCAGGAGAAAGATGGCCACTGACTATACTAATCAAAATGGCGGCTAAAGACTAAAAACTAAAAACTGAAGGCCACTGACTGAACTAGTCAAAATGGCTGCTAAAAACTAAAAAACTATGTACAGTATATTTACAAGGTGCTGTTGGGGGAGGAATAGTGACAGATGTAGGTGAAGGTGAAGGGTGGGAGAGAGCTGGTCCTATCGAATGTTGATGTTAGGAGGCAGCCTGGATTTTGTGATCCACTGGTGTGCTAACTCCCATCTTCTCAGTTCACCAGGGTTGCAGCTGGCTGGGAGTGACTTGACCACTTTGGTTGTGTAGCACACGTTGAAAGCCAAGTTGTGGGATGCTGCATGTCGAGCCACTGGTTTGTCCATGGTGCGGTTTTTTGTGTCCTGTCTGTGACCATTCATGCGCGATCTTAACGAGTTTCTGGTTAGGCCTATGTATTCGGCAGGACAATGTTTGCATTTAAGTTGGTACACCACATTGGTGGTTTTGCAAGTGTTGTGCTGTCGAATGGGGTAGGTCCTGCCAGTGGCCTGGGCACTGAAGGTCGTTGAGGGTTGATGAATGTGGCATGTCAGACATCCATTTCCCCCTTTACAAGGAAAGGAGCCGGCTGGTTCCTTCTCGGAAGCTTCCTTTTTCCGGCAGTCTCTCTTGACAATAAGGTCCGAGATGTTTGGGGGGCGTCTAAAGGCAACTCTGGGTAAGGTTTTAACAAGATTTTGCGTCTTGGTGGAGGATGTTAGTATATGAAGGCCACTCTTCATAATGCCGTTTAGTGCCTGTAGTCCGGGGTGCCACTGAGTGACCAGAGTATGACGTCATTGGGAGTGGAGGTGATCTGCCTGACGGGCTTGTTGATGCGTTCTTGGACGTTAGCCTTACTGTAGCCTCGAGCCACAAACGCATTGGTAATGCGCTCGCAATACTTGGCAAGGTCTTTTGGGTCAGAGCAGATACGGCGACCTCTCACAGCCAAGGAGTAGGGTAGGGCTCGTTTAGTATAGGCCGGGTGACAACTGTCGTGGTGGAGGTAGAGTTGTTTGTTAGTGGGTTTGAAATGGACATCTGTCCTCAACAACCCTGATTCTAGATGGATGTCCACATCTAGGAATGCCACAAACGAAGCGGAAGATTCCCAGGTGAAGCTTAACACGCTGGCATTGTTGAGATCAGTGAGAAAGATGTCCAGAAGAGCTTGGCCATGTGGCCATATCAAGAAGAAGTCGTCGATGAATCACTCACACGACTTCTTCTTGATATGGCCACATGGCCAAGCTCTTCTGGACATCTTTCTCACTGATCTCAACAATGCCAGCGTGTTAAGCTTCACCTGGGAATCTTCCGCTTCGTTTGTGGCATTCCTAGATGTGGACATCCATCTAGAATCAGGGTTGTTGAGGACAGATGTCCATTTCAAACCCACTAACAAACAACTCTACCTCCCCACGACAGTTGTCACCCGGCCTATACTAAACGAGCCCTACCCTACTCCTTGGCTGTGAGAGGTCGCCGTATCTGCTCTGACCCAAAAGACCTTGCCAAGTATTGCGAGCGCATTACCAATGCGTTTGTGGCTCGAGGCTACAGTAAGGCTAACGTCCAAGAACGCATCAACAAGCCCGTCAGGCAGATCACCTCCACTCCCAATGACGTCATACCTCTGGTCACTCAGTGGCACCCCGGACTACAGGCACTAAACGGCATTATGAAGAGTGGCCTTCATATACTAACATCCTCCACCAAGACGCAAAATCTTGTTAAAACCTTACCCAGAGTTGCCTTTAGACGCCCCCAAAGCAACTCGGAACTTATTGTCAAGAGAGACTGCCGGAAAAAGGAAGCTTCCGAGAAGGAACCAGCCGGCTCCTTTCCTTGTAAAGGGGGAAATGGATGTCTGACATGCCACATTCATCACCCTCAACGACCTTCAGTGCCCAGGCCACTGGCAGGACCTACCCCATTCGACAGCACAACACTTGCAAAACCACCAATGTGGTGTACCAACTTAAATGCAAACATTGTCCTGCCGAATACATAGGCCTAACCAAAACTCGTTAAGATCGCGCATGAATGGTCACAGACAGGACACAAAAAACCGCACCATGGACAAACCAGTGGCTCGACATGCAGCATCCCACAACTTGGCTTTCAACGTGTGCTACACAACCAAAGTGGTCAAGTCACTCCCAGCCAGCTGCAACCCTGGTGAACTGAGAAGATGGGAGTTAGCACACCAGTGGATCACAAAATCCAGGCTGCCTCCTAACATCAACATTCGATAGGACCAGCTCTCTCCCACCCTTCACCTTCACCTACATCTGTCACTATTCCTCCCCCAACAGCACCTTGTAAATATACTGTACATAGTTTTTTAGTTTTTAGCAGCCATTGTGACTAGTTCAGGCAGTGGCCTTCAGTTTTTAGTTTTTAGTCTTTAGCCGCCATTTTGATTAGTATAGTCAGTGGCCATCTTTCTCCTGAGTGATCAAGACCTCGTGTCGAAACGTCTCGTTTTTATGTGTTTTGTATATATCTTTGTAACTTTAAAACTTCTAAAAATTCGGCAGCTTCCATCACACTTCAAAGGTAAGCTGTTGGATCCTATCCTAACACTATATATCCCAGCCGATTGGCATACTTCTATCAACATAACCAAATAAATAAATGTGTCTGTTCACATTGCACATTCTTCATAAAGTCATAAACATATAACAAAATCCTAAACCTTCTCACGTGCACACACCTACACTCCAGTTCGATGAGGAATGGGAGGGAACAACTTTTTCTAATGTAGGCCTAATGTGTGCACATCACACATAACATCAAGGACTTGGGTTACCCAAATGATAAATTGATACTACTAGGGATTCGAATCCCTTTGGGTACATTTTTTGCTGAATAAAACATCAACAACAAACTAAACACTGCACATTTTATCTGAATGTCCTCCATAACCAGTCTTTGGCTTTGTTTGTCATTCAATATGATTTAATTTGATTCATTCTTGTACGGCAGTAGAGTTGCTCACTCGAACCTACGCTAGGTTGTCGACACTACCTGGTCGAATTCCTTTCATTTGCGGCCTGGACGACAACAAAAAGTACACATTAATAAAGATATTGAAAGGGGCTATGAAAGAAATTCGAGAAGGAAGTATAGGCCTACACTAGCTCTCTACTAATTAAACTAATTCAAAAGGGACTGAAACCAAACCCATATTTTCATTACGCCTACCGGACTGGGGACGCAGGCAGGTGGTGACCGAGAGATGGGCAGGATGGAACGAGGGCCAGAGAAAGTGACGCAGACATCTTGGGGATAAGACAAGTTCTGCGGCAGAGTCAGAGTGACGTTTAGCGACGTTTCTCCTGCGGAAGGTTCCAACATACACGGGCTACTCCAGTCTGAAACATTCATCACAAGAGCACCTCATTAGGCTTAAAACGGAAACCAATTTTATAGTTAATGGAAGGGCATGTTAATGAAGCCTTGAAGAACAGATACAAAACCTGATCTAGCCAAGAGTTCAAGGACTTAAGTTCAACTCTTCACTTCAGCCTAATAAGCCTCGACATGTCTACTTGTGAGCTAGATCTGTTGCATTAGGTAGGCCCTACCAATGTCTGAGAATTCCTTTGCATGAAATCAGTGGAATAGTTGATTCAAAGTCTTTACAAATTATTTTACTATGTGGGGCTAAAAACAAAACAAACTAGGGCCTACACTTTTGATGATATCTTAACCCCAGTCTTGGCCAAACATCCCATAAAATATTTTGAAAAAACTTAGAATTTTTTGTGATACACAAAGGACAAAGCTCTTTTTATCCACACATTAGGTCCTAGGCTACTAACAATATATTTTAATGTTGGGCCTACGGGTTACATGCCAAAGTATGTAATGTACTAGTATAGGCTTACCTCCAAGAGGCAATATGCCGGCAATTGTCGTAATATTGTTTGGAAATGCCGAGAGATGTTGAACTAGATTCAACGAAGCCGACACAGCAATCGACACGTTACCATATCCATCATCGGCTTCCTCATTGTAACGGCTAATGTTCGGCACTCGCTGCTGTGGCAAAGATTCGTCGGGCGACACACAGAAGTCAAGGTCACTTAAGTGTTTCAGGAATGTTGACCAATCCTGCAAAAATTCAAGATTTTATTAGGTTAATCAATAAAATCTTTGCCCTTTAGTTTCAGTACGTCTAGAAGTAGGGCTTACCGTTTGTGTAGGTACTATTTATAATTTGTATCACACATAGGTACATAACTAGGAAAGTAAGTAAACTTGTAAGCCTACGGTAAGTTGGCCTAAGTATGTAGGATTTTTTATGGAGCATCTTGGAGAGGGAAGAGCATTAGGCCTAAAGTGGTTCGGACATGTCAAAATGATGAACACAGCTAGATTGCTGTGCCGAATTATGGAATTGAAAATTCCTGGTAGGAGAAAAGGGGGCGGAACCACAACAACGATGGCAGGATAGTGCGAGGTCCCTTATGTAGACGAGATTATGGAATAGCGAGAAGGAGACTGGAATATGATGGAGAGAGAAGAGTGGTGGCAGGAGCCAGGAGAGAAGACGTTGGGAAGGTCTATCTTCAATGCCGACCCAAAGCAGAGTTGGATGTGGCTACAAATAATGAATAGTGATTTAAAAGGAAACCAAGAAGGCCTCCGCCTACCAACTATAATACACTTTGTTTGGGATGATGATCATATAAAAACAAAATAAATAGGCCTAAGTCATAGCCTTGTAGGCTAAGTTGTATTAAGACCTTCTTGACTCCCTACTCACTACCCTTACTTTAAAGATCTGCATCAACTAAGGCGTCAATGCCAACCTGGAATTCGGGACTTGTTAAAACATTGAAATTGACTGAAATGTGTTAACCGTCAACTTCAATGTACAACACAGCCCAACTTACAAGTTGGCGTTAATTAACGTACAAGTTTATATTTTATTTATTATTCAATGATCATTGTTATATTTGTTTATTTATCATCAGGAATATCACAACGAACATAGCCTTTAAACACAAAATTGTGTGTGATATCCCTAGATTGAAAATATAATAAAATATCTATATTATTCAAATATTATATATTTTCAAAATTAAAAATAATATGCTTGGCGTAGACCTAAGTTAAACAAAAATAAATAATCAATAACTAGGCTTATAAAAACTAAACAATTAAACATTCAAACAACTTACATATGCCTAAATTTAACAACACATATAGGCCTAAAATTATTAGGTCTAAATTTTAACAAAACATATTTCATTTACTCTAACCACCATAAAAATACATAGCATTTGAATTGAAAAGAATAATAAAAATGGTACAAATCTCTTTTGAAAAGTAACAGAATTTAAAAATGACAGTAAAATAAAAGTGTAAACTTCTACTTATTGATTTCCGAAGATTGTAGGCCTACACTGATTGTAAACTGGTCTTTAGCCACACTCTTGTTTCCACTTTTGAATAGGCTTCCCTCTAATTGGTGGTAACTGGTGACACTAGATAACAATATGTTGTAATTTATTTCTTTGCAATTTTCCTACAAATGTTTTCCTGACTAGTGACACTGACTTATAGTATAGTGAGTTTCTTTATGGAATCTTAGGCCAAGGCCTACTTTCTTCTTGAAGTCAATACCGTAATGAATTTACGTATGAATGCACTGCATATAGGCTTATATAAACTTACCAAACGAATATCTTGGTTAGAAATAGATTCATTTTCTCGTACAAAGTATGCTAATGATAATGTTGTAAGAGCAAATGCCGTGAGACATAATGTAAATACAACTAGTGGCGGACGGCTTGCTGCAAAGCCCTTTATATTTCCAAGGGGGGAACCAAACGCCATTATGAAATATTGTAGACCAACGTTCCTGAAACAAGGAAACAAAATATTAGCACCACATTTCTAAATGAATTTAAAAATAACATTGTTTAACAGCATTGTGTACGATTGGACGAAGTTCAAAATCTCAATGAAATTACCATGGGAATGCAATGATTTGAGCCAAAAATGTGCGTTCGTACTTTTCAAACTACGCATAGTAGGCCAACATTTATCTATAAAAGATATTTTTTGTGCATACTCCAAAAGGTGATATCAATCATCGTCTAGGCCTGTGGCTTGTTTTTCACATTTTGGTCCGTTGGCCACACACAATTTTTAAATATCTGCCGAAAATTGGAATTTTATGGACTTTGAGGGCTGGCACCAAAAAAACTGTGATTTAAATGGAAAAAAGGGCTATGCACGTGAAATGGGTAATTAGTTATCTGTTGGTGGATGAAAACAGAACTGTAAGAAAATGTTGATTTCCCTCAAGGTAATTTGAAAAGTACGAAAGTAGCCTCTGTACTCTGGCTGGACGCTGAGCATCCGCACTCAAGCCTCTTAATATCTGTCTGATTCCCAGACACATGAGTTCCAATCGGTAGGCCTAGATCGACGAGCCTACAAACTTTTTAAATAAATAACTTTTTTTGAAGACACAAAACTCATTTTCTGTGGGGGGCTTAAAAGCAAATTTGATTAATCCTGTGGACGACAATGCCATTGATGAGCAAAATGACTAGCCCACCTCTCCCTCATGGTAAACCAGAAAATTAATCAGTAGTATTTGAAATGAGGATGGCTGGTTGCCTCTATTCACCTATGGATAACACAATCTAATGTAGGCCTACGTATTATTGCCCACCAACCGATATTTTTAAGTCAAAGAAAGATGACTGAAATGTAAATAAAAGAGGGTCTTGAATAAGAGAATTTTTTGTCTGTGGGGTGGGGGTGGGGAGGACATAATGTCCCTGTCACTGTCAGCAATATGCAAATTTTGGGACAATAGTGTGAACACTCAGCTAGGTGCAAAACTTAATTTTGAGCGCAGAATTTTTTAAATATAAATTATATAGGCCTAGGTATTGTTTCTCTTCTACACAATCATCATTGCCTTTCACCACCCATAAGGAAAAACAATTTTCTAAAATAACGTCTGAAGGACTAGGTACGATTTGTTTTGTCAGTCGGTACGGTACAAATAGCTATGTAGGCCTACCTAGAGTAGAGCCTAGACCGAGACCAAAAAGGCTTCAAACGCCCTGACGCCTAGGCCTACTTTTGTTGCATGGGCCAAGTCCGGACTGGCATATATACAAACTGACCCGAGACCAGCTGAATTTGATTGATAATAATCACGGTCCAGACTGAGTTTGGCTCAGTTTAGAAGCTGCGCCAGCTTGGTAGGTTCAAACTCAAATAGGCTACCTACAGCTACCAGTACACAAGATAAACGCACACTATCTCAAATGCAAGCTCGGAGCCATATTTCTTTAGGCCTACTGTTTGCTACTGTCATCAACAACAGTTTAAGCAACAACAACCATTATATAACAGCAGTGCATTGGTGCCTGTCTTTCTCAGTGACATTGGGCCTGTAAGGTTTGCTAGCTACAATAGCCTGGCAATAGCTTCCCGTTGCCGTTACAGTTAGCACCGGGCAATGTTAAATCATAGCCAATATTCCCGTGACCGTTGCCGGGACTCGTCCTGAGCTATTGTGCTCTGTGCATTGTCCTTAAAACCACACCTCCTTTGAGACCGCACTCCACTTTGATCTCATACAATCCAGTTGGGAATAAAAGCTTGCGATGGGACGCAGAAGAAAAGAGACTGGAATTCAGTCAGACCGGGCCATCTGGACTTCGCTAGCTCGATGGACATTACTGCCCAGTCTAGGCTAGCTACCCTAGATTATGTTACCGGTATCACTTTAACGGACACATCTAAGCCTAATGGGCTAAGGGGTTAAAAACTGCGGAAGAATGGCCACGTCTGGCGTCTGGTCAGCGGAAGTGGGAAAAAACAAAAACTACAAAACGTTTAAGCGCCTGTCCGCCGATTGAGTTAGGGCTACTCTCGCGCGAGTAACTCTCTGGGAGTAGGCCTGCACTCGTTTACATGGAACTCGCCGCCTCGCTGTCAGACGGTGAGCCAGAGCTTGTGCTCGCCTCGAAAAATGTCCAGCTTGTTCAACTTCCTAGCAAGTCGAGTTAGCGAGCGCCATTCAGAACCCATTACCATAACACGTGACCAGTGAACACCATACTAGATGGCGTTATTGTTACCTTCATTGTCTGTCGTGTGACAAGGATGGTAGGCCATAAACTCGCGCGAGCTGACAGCCGCTTTAGGTCTAACGTTTCTATTTTAATTAGTACAAAGAATTTTCAACCGAAAAAGCTAGGGGACTTGTTTGGTCGGGGGAGGGGGGGGGGGGGTGTCCAAAAGCTTTTTACAATGTTTTGTAAGGCATCGTTGGTTAGGGGGAGAGGAGAGGGAGCGCGCATGTTTTACAATATGTAGGCCTAGGCCTACTTGATAGGTCTATTTCATACACCAATGCACAGTGTTGGGGTCCAAGAACGCATTCTATTTTGTGAACTTTTCAGTGAACTTAGGCATACTCTTTTTTTAAATGAATGAACTTGAACTTTTAAAAGTTCTTTCCGAGAACAAACTTTACAGTTTTAGAAAGTTCATTTGAAAGTTATTTCCGTGCATCGAGCAGCGCCGTCGACTCGCCGCCCTCGATGCTTAAAATTTAAAAACAATAACAAATCGTTGTTCCATCGTAGGCCTACGTTGGACGCACGTTATGCACTCCAACTAATTCTGAAAAAAAATCTTGGAAGCCTAAAATGCTCAGTATCTGCCATAATTTTACAAGCTGGTCGACGAGAATGTAGTACAAATCATCAACACGATCAAAGACAGCTCAACCCTTTCGTCCGACTCAAACTCGCGAGTAGTTTGGTACTCGAACACCCCTAATGTTTTTCCACGTGTTTTTCTTCGTTTTACGCCAGCCTTAATAGAATGATTTTTTTTTTAAAAGAACTTCTAAAAGAACGAAGTTCATATTTTAGACGAACTTGAACTTTTCAATAGGCATTTCAGGTTTTAAAAGAACTTGCTTTTTAAAAGTTCATTATTTGAGCTGTGAACTGAACTTTTGAAAAGTTCATTTTAAAGAAAGAACTGCCCCAACACTGCCAATGCACTTCACGCAAAACATTGCAAAAAGCATTTGGACCCACCCCAACCGAACAAGTAAGGTACCGGTACCAAAAAGAGTTTCCAGGTGGTTGTTTACATTTGGGGCCTTATTGGAATGGTCAATAATTTTTGCCAAGAATAGAAACGTTACGTTAAAGGTAGGGCTAGGCAGGTAACCTAGTAGACCTCTAGGCCTAGGTAGGTCTAGCCTACGATTGCTTAGCCATCTGCCCCGGTGGACGCATAGACACTGCGCAGAAGAATAGGCTAGCCTAGGTAGGCCTAGGCCTTGTGAATAGAACCAGCACTAGCCCCAAGCTCAGTGGGTTCACTAGGCTTAATATCTCAGAGGCTGGGCCTAGGCAGCTGGGCCCTAGCTTAGGCTGACCTTTTTATTGTTATCCCAGTGGCCTAGGCCTAGGCTTAGGATTGTGAATAAGTCACTAGGGGCTACTTATTATATAAGACTACGGAATGTAGGCCTAGGCTAGAGTTTCCATAAAATAAGTCGTAGGCCTAGCCTAGGGGCAAAGCCAAAGGCTGGCTGGCCATAGGGCTAGGCAGTCATAGGGGTTTCGATGAAAGTTCAACTGAAAAGTAACTGAGAACTCACTCACCTTAGAAATAATTATGGTCCATGCTTTGTTTTAGCAAATCTTTCAGAATTGGTCTACAAGAATCCCACTTCGAAATAATTACATGATAAAACTAAAGAAATAAACTGACTTGACTATCATCAGCTGGTTCCAAATCACGTTCACAAGACGATCACAACAATCACCGCCTTGCATAACTTGCAGCTACCTTCACTGACCACACCACACCACAGCCTTCCGAGGCGAGGTAAATTCAAATTTCAAAAACCTAATTAATTACCCTTTCACATAGATAAACCTGGTTTAGGCCAAATTATCCTCAAGCCACAAACGTTTGCCATAAGTAAAGTATAAAAGTCCATAATTGATAGATTAATACCCAAAATAATTCGAATTTACAGTCCTACTTCGGAACTTTTTGGTTGTTGTGTGGTGGGGGGGGGGGGGGGAAGGAACTAGAAGACGCTCCCGGGCCGGAGACTATGATAAAACCTTCCATATTTCCTACTCAAACCTATGACTTTCCCTTCAAAGATTTTGAAGCTTTCGTCCACCCTCCCCCCCCCCCCCAAAGAATGAAGCCTGCTCGATGTCCCCCCCCGTCCCACCTTTACCAACTACAGCATGCATCAATGTATTTTTTACTGAAAGGTTTTAAAGTAAATTTTGGAAAACCCCTTATAAAATAATTCTAAGGTACAATTAATATCGTGTCCATTCTCACACAAAACCAATTGCATTGTGCACTGAATGTAAAAAATCACAACTCCGTTGGTCACAACTCTTATTTTCATTTCCTGACAAGGATTGTTTCTGACAATGCTTTTGGTACCTACTCCGGAAAAAAATTTAGCCTGCGCATTCCGGATGGTCGATGTCGTATTTCACAAACTGATGTGTAGCCTACCCTGCATTCTTACAAAAAGTTATTTTTTACGTAGGTATAAAATAAAATAATAATTATAATTATCATTATAATAATGAAACAATATAAATAATATGGTTAAATGCCTGACACTCAGAATCTCGAGTTGCAGTTCTTGGTACTTTTTGGAATTGCCTGTCAAAAAATAAACATATTTCGGTTGTTTTCATCCTCTGGTAGATAAGATTACAAACATCCCTTACAAACCCAATATCCTCATAAAACAGTCTGTTTTCTGTGAGTCAATAGACAATAGTCAAAAAGTTTCTGGTATTGTTTGTGTATTTCGTATGGCCAAATAGGACGAACATAAAAAATAAAAAAATCGCGTATACGAAGACAGGCATCACCTTCCTGAGTAGGTATGCACAAACTGTTTTATCTTGATCAAAGGAAAATGAAAAGTACGAAGTAAATTTTTCAGTAAGGTTGGTGGCGTTCTTTCACTAATCATCATATGAATATATTAGTAATATATATATATATATATATATATATATCATAATCATATAAAACTAGTCCAGTCGTAAACATTGATACAGTAAACATAATTTCTAAAATAATTATTTTGACGCGGATGTTCTCCAAGTGTGTCGTGGTGGCGTGGCGTGTAACGGTGTAACTTACGGCTCGCAGTTCAACTTAAGGGGAGGGTTTTGTGGCCCCAATCTTGTGTAAGTAACGTGATCAAACTCACCTTGGTAAGCACCTCAGTCGACTTGGCTTGGGCTAACGTGTGAAGTAATTGGCTGTGCTATAAGATAGCTAGCTATTTTCTCCAAAATTTTCATAAGTGGAGTGGGAAAAGTTTAAAGGCGAACACACAATAAATCATTTAACACTTTATTTGAATGTATTGCGAGTGGAATGATATGAGAATTGCTTTAATGAGCCTACGTAGTATAAATTAATTATAAACTTACGCTAACATTGTTTTAAATATAATATCTTTTTACAAAATAGTAAAATCACTAGAAACCTCTAGACTAGACTTGTTTACGTATAGGTTACTCAAAATGATAACGTTTCTTGAGTCCCATGGTACATTTTGTACCTTTAGCACTTTGGCAGTTCTATTTTGAGCATGAGGAAGCAATATTGTGGCACTGCCAGAGTTGTCTCTAGATAACATTTCATTGGCTATGGTTTTAAAACCTGTTAGCATTATCTATTCTTGAAGCCCGCTTGTCGGTAGTTGCGTATGGCCTCATAAACGACGTCCTGTTCCCTCTTCAGCATTGCCTTCATGGCGGTTGTGTAGGGGTCGAAGGTGATGACTCTCCGCTTGCGTCGGTAGATTCCCTCCTTCCTCTCTATCGCACAGTCGAACTCGGACTTGCTCACGCGGAACTCGAGGAAGTCGAGGAGTTTCGAGAGCTCCAGGTCAACGTGGGTCAGCATCTCGTCGTAGAAGATGATGTGCATCGGTCCAGTGAAGTTGTAGAGCCAGTCCAGGTTCGTGTGGCGCCACGCTTGAGAGCTTGTCGGACACAAAACTGTTGCCAGTCTGGAATCAAGGACAGGGAGTAGTTTAGTCAGAGAGCGCCAGGTCCACGTGGGTCAGCATCTCGTCGTAGAAGATGATGTGCATTTGGTCCAGAAGTGAAGCCAGTCCAGGTTCGTTGTGCGCGGCCTGGGATACTTTTAATTAACTCACTCCACAAACCCCCCCAAACGGCAACATATTATTGAAAATTCGTGTTTTCGATTTTTAGGACCAATAACTGAACGGTCTGAACTGATTTCAAAATCCAACCTGTTAAAGTGGGCTTCTTTGGCAATTTTAAGCGAGTAATTAAAAAGTAATACCGGGCCGCACTTAGCGTTGCCCCATAGTTTGTAAGGAAAACTAGTAATATCTTTGGTGCAATTGCATTGCAGTTATCTTTAAAAATCATAGGCAGGTGCAGACTAAATTGAAGAATAAAGTAAATCGTAGTGTGATTTGAAAAATAGGTTTGAATATTGCAAATTGAGAAACCAAAATATTTACCTTTAACATTACCATGTATTTAGGAGTCACCTTTAATGGTGGAGGTGCCGGGTACGTGAATTTTCATTTTTGGGGGTTATACCCGCCCCTAACACCCAGGGTAATGTATTAAAACCCTGAATGTGATTCGGACGCCGGGTTCCATGTTTATCGTGATGAGGGACACACGCACAGATGGACGGACAGAAAAGTGAGCCTATTCCGTAATAACGTTACCTCCAATGTATACGCATACTTTACCTTTAGCTTTCGCAGCACGCTACACGTTATCCATATCTTGTCCACATAATATATGTATCAACATGCGCTCGAAAGTAAGCACATTACTGTTGACCAATTAGCGATAATGAGATAAGTTTAGCACACAAATGTTAATGTAGGTTTACGGCGTTATGACCTTTAGGTTTATAACACATAATTCATTTATTGAACTGATAAAAAGATGTTTATACTGTGAACAAAAAAATTTTCAAAAATAAACACTGGAACTGGAACGTATTGCATATGGTGATCTAATTTTTAAATAGCGTACATTAATCACACTAGAAGCCGATATACAATTATTGTTCGTGCCTTATTCAGGATGAGAACCGAAGTGCCCCTTTAATGAAGTGATTAAAGAACTTTCGACGTTTTACCTTCGTACCAAGGTAAAATATTATTAAGTACATTGATATGCTCGAGGAAAGAAATTGGACATAAAACTGTTCCTTCAGGAATATCTAATTTGAATATATTTATTTTTGATTGTTTGAAAAGTAACATTGCCAATATTTTTCACACTTTTATTACAAAAATGAAAAGATTTATTAGGGAGAAATGCTCCCTATAAGTATCATTAGTGTACATCTGTATATGCGCGTGTCACGAAACAAACCTAACACGACCTCCGACTGGACCATCTGTTCATTTTGTGAGTTTCGCTTTCAATTTTCGGATGAGCGTAGCGAGCGAAGCGAAGAATCTATTTCACTACACTCGAGAAAAAAATCCGGAATGTTTTTAAAAAAAAAACTATTTGTATTTTTGTCTGTCTGTTAACACGATTCCGGCTAAACCGATACTCCGATTGCGATGAAATTTTATGGAGGCCTTCGAAATCTCTGAACTTAGAACTGCCACGTTTTGGAGCTCAATCGAGAAATTTTTTCTCATAAAAAACTCAATTTTATGATTTTTTCGATTTTTAAAAATTTCTTCGACTTATAACACCTACATGCTTTATCCGATTGTAATGGTTTTTTCACAGAACCTTAATTATTATGAATTTATATGTACGTGTGATATTTGAGTGCAATTAAAAAATATTTTTTATGAAAATCGCAATTTTACAATTTTTTTCTAGTTTTTTAAAACAATTCTTTGACTAATGACACCTACATGCTTTATTCTAGGGTAAGGATTTTTTCACGGATCCTTAATTTTATGAATTAATATATTCGTGTAAAATTTGAGCGCAATCGAATAATTATTTCTTATGAAAATCGCAATTTTACGATTTTTTTCTTTTTTAAAATTACGATTAATAAAAAAATAAAAAAATAAAGTTAATTTTTTATTTAATTTAATTTAATTAAAAAAATTTCTTCGACTTAGTAATAATTTTTCACAGAACAACAGAAAATCCGCATAACACATGGCAGCTCAATGCACCAATTACGCTCATCCAACAACGCGGCGGGACTTAAGCGTTTTCCTAGTGAATATACTCCCTTATGCGTGCTGATAAAGACTAAAATGTGGATTTGACTGCATCGAAAGCCTAAACATAATATTGTCATTATTTCAGATTATTTGCCTGGTTACTCAATTAATAAGACAGCAAGGTAGGGCAGCTTGTCTCAAGTATCTTATTAAGATTGTATCTGCATTGATGATTTAGTTGATTAACATTGGCGAAGTTAGGTTCCTTATTAGCACTTTCTCCAGAGTTTCACCGGTTCCCACTCGAACAACGAAGTTAAGCAACCTTCGGGCGTGGTCAGGGGGAGAGTGGATGAACGCTCTGCCCAGAGACACACGTATACCGCTGGCTAGAGCAGATGAGAGTTCGAGAGCTAGTGTAACGGCTTCATTCTCCTCGAAGTCTGCTCGGCAGTCCGGGTTAGTGAAGGAACCTATAATATGACCTTGACAGTCATATTATGACTGTCAAGGTTACACCGTCCTTTCGGATGAGATGTAAAGCCGTTGGTTCCCTTGGTACCTACTTTTCGAAAGGAGAAGGCTACATGCCGGTACCGGGTTTCTCCTCCTCCCTTCTATTCATACATAATCCTCATCTATTATACTACTCATCGTCTTGAATAGCCAAAGTGCATGAAGTTACGCAATATCAAATCTCAACTTACATTTTCCTTTATTCCTCCGGTACCTATCGGGTGAGGCGAACCCTATGTGTCCGCCACTCTGTCGGTTGAACTCTGCCTGTATTGCCGCACTGGGAGCACGGATCAACAGGATGGCCTTGGTGAAGGGGTTGCGCGCGAGGGGTCCCCACTCGTGCGTCTTCACTACGGACACCGACCCGTTCGACACGGACTCGGCGGGGAAGCCATTCTTCAGCAGGCCGTAGTCCTTGTAGACAGACCCCGTGTACACGCCTGCGAACATTCATGCGAGCACTGGCCTAAGTTACAGGTGAAGCGTGTATTGATTTATTTCTCTGACAACAGGTGCATCCATCCATATCCACAAGTGTCAAATAGCGAAATCCCAATAATTGAATCTACACATTAATCACAATTTAAAACGAAAAACGTTATACAAATAAGTAAATACACGAACAAATGATAAAATAAATAAAATAACAAAAAATTGACAATAATGCAAATATAAAAAGTCACTTTTACTGAAAATCCCAGATAGAACTATTTAACATCAAACTAAGGTTATAAAATACTAGTGAATCAAAATATGAATAATAAAAAAAACAACGAAAAAAACGATGTTTAGAACGATATCGACATGCGGAGGACTCTCGTTATCGATATTTGGACTATCACTCTTCACAGAGAAAAAAATATGCAACTAAAACGTATAATTTGTTTTCTATGTCGTGTAACACCTTTTGTGCCACAAACACATAAAAACTGTTTTTGCTGAATTTGGTTTAACATGCTACGATTTGGTGGAGGTGCCAGGTATTCTGTAGCCATACAGTTGCTACCATGAAGGAAGGAATACAATAAGGAGACAGCAAGCGCGATCTCTATCAAGAACTGTAGTGGTTTCGAAGGTTGGTGCCGACTAAGACGGCGGCTTCGAAACAGCCGGAATTGTCTTGAAAAATTGACGATAATTTAGTTAAAAGTGGAAAGAATAAAAGATAATTTCAAATTTAATTACAGATCATTTGTGTCGGTTTTTGTTCTGGAATATTCATAGCTTAAAAGTAAACTTTGACCTCATTAGGGTTTGTGGAAGACGCTTTCCACCAATTTTTACACCTTTTGCATTTTTACACCTTTTGAAGAAATAAACGTTCTTTTGTCCAGGGGGTAATTACAACATTTACAACTTTTGTGCACCTGCTTCTTGAGGGGATGTAAAGGTAAAGGTGTAACAATGGAAATTCGCGCCAATTTCAAAAGCAACAACGTTATAATGGAGATTGTTTAATAAATAGAAGACAAAACTGGTAATAATAAAAATATATGTAATAGAATTGCAATAAAATATACGAAGCATGTTATTGAGTGAGATATCTTCTGAAAGTGTTTGAATTGAATGACAGCTTTCAACATAACTTCGAAATTTGGTGTAAGACAACAAAATCGTTATTTTGTCCACAGGTAAATTATTGCACTTTTTACCCCCATTTCTTATTATGTATTTTACACCTGGGTGTACCACAATTTAAGGTGGACAAAAGAACAAACCTTCTGACATATTCAATGAAGTGGTGCCGACCAAAAAGGCGGATTTAATATGGCGACGTTTCTGATAACGTCATGCATGCCCTTATGTATGTGAATCCTTCATGTCACCCTTGGTGGAGGTGCCGGGTCTTTATACGCGAGTGTGAGTACAAAACATGTCCAGCATTTCTTGCGATTCTTAACAACCCTTTTGGTCACCCATAGAATAGGGCTGCTAAATTGAAACAAATAATTGATCATTGATATTGCTATTTGATGATCTTTTTGCATGACATGGAAATTGTTGCGTAAAATCGATAATTTAATGGTTTGTCACAGCCAGACTTTATTTCTTAGTAAACTTCATCGCATTGGGTGTCATCCCATGCGAGGTTATACCCATACCGAGTGTTAGCTCATAAGGGGTGACTTTTGGAGGTACACATTTTGGGGAACACTCGTATTGCCTAGTTATAGGCAGGTTGAAGGTTTAGTTAGGGAGCTGGTCTTTGTCGCCGGAAGTGTTTAGTATTTATGGGTGGGGAGACACAAAGATGACATTTTATTCTGACACTGATGGTTGAAATTTAAAGGCAGGGGACGGGCTCGGAGTACTACGCGAGGCATTAGACAATCTTGCTCTTTAATTACCTTATTTCATCATCCTCTAAATAAAACATTTGTGTTCTTGTCGTTGTGATGCACTTGCCTGTGGCTTGTTGCAAGAGGTAGCGGATCCAGGTGTTTCCGCTACCGGGGAACGAAGCGAGAGCAACGATTGGACCGGGTGCTTCTCGAAACTTGAGTTGGCGACACCACTGAAGACGGTTGCGTCGCGCAGTCGCCCGAATACCAGTTGGTCCCAGATCGAAGCCTCGCATACGACCGTTGGAAGTCCCACCGATATGGGAGCTCTATGAGACATAAAATATGGTATCCTACAACATGCTTCCGGTTTATGAAAAGCTACATAAATAAGGAATAAAAGAAAATATAATCTTATAAGTTATAATATTTCATAGGATGTGGTCTACGCATAAGGGAAATAATTTTGATCATTATTAAATTTGAAAATGTTGGGTGCTGCATGAACACACACTTTCGTAGTTTAAACAAAGATAATGATTATAATAGCGAAATGGCGGCTAGCACTATCATGACTGTAACTAGCGGTGCGGATGGATGGTGGCAAAGCAGCCATGTTGCTGTTCTTTGATTTGTCAGAGATTAGGTGCCTAGTCTTATTTCTCAGGACCTCTATATGTAGATAGTTGAAACATACCAAGTCTAATATTTTGTACAAATTCAGATAGGAGGAAGATAAGAAAATAATAATTGCTATATAATTAGAAATATACGAAGCGGAGGATTGAGGAGTTTACGGTCTCAAACAAAATATTTCATAAAGATAGAGATTGACAAAGATTTGGTTGTTCAAGAAACTATACAATAAGTTAAAATCGAACAGTCACGAAACGAAAGAAAAAAGATGTTTGCCCACCTTTCCAAATGAGGAATGTTGATCGAGGGTGACCGTAGACAGCAGGAGAATGCCAACCAGATAGACAATTAGGAGTAGACCAAGAGCGCACACTCGTCCACGGTGCAAGTGCATCACGTGCTGCCATCTCTTGGTGACAGCCTCCAACCTACATCACCTGTAACAAAGACAACACAAGACAAAATTTAGTTTATTCGGATTAAGAGTGCGTCAACCGTTAGGTCATAATGCGCCACTCTAGCCTAGGGGATGTGGGGATGATAATCCCATGCTGCTGGTCAGAACCAGGGGATATGTCCCCGACGACGACCGTCAGAGCTCGCCTCTAGTTTGGGAGTAATATACTCCCCTACTTTATCAGCTGATGTTGGTGAGATGGACTTTGTCTATTTCCTCGCCTTTTACGAATAGCACAGCCAAGCTCTGGGTAAATTAATTGCATCTGTTCTTTCGTTAGCCAACCAGCGGGCCACTATTAGTAAGCAAAGTTACCCTGTCCACTTTTCGGTCTGCCCGTCTGTGCGTGCGTCTCGTCTCACGATATAATAAGAATATGATACACCCCCCCCCCCCCCCCCCGATTGCCAGTAGTTTTTATGTTGACATTACTCTTTACTCCCAGAATGATTCTGGTGGTCAGGGCGCGAGGCAGACTCGCGCAATCTGAGCATATCTTCGAAAAACCCGGCACCTCCACCAAAAGAGACCTACACGTCATACCAATTTTTAAAATGTTATCAAAATTACTGTCTTAATTTCACTTAAATATTGTTGATAACTAATCATATTTAAGTATTATATCAAAAATTGTTCTTTTTTTATACATTGCGTGTATAATAATATTAGAATTATTTTAAACTTTTTAAAAGTACAGTTCATTATTTTGTCTGCATATTTTATGTTATTAGTTGTATTGAGTTGTCCTCCTTTGTAAATCAGATTTTATCAATGAATTGGATAAAACAACGTTTTATAATAACGGTATCCTTCGCTCCCTATTATTACCCTCCCTACCTCCCCCTTAAGCTTGTTGCTTGTTTGCCTTAATTCGCTAATTAAAATGTCTACAGCGACAAAAGCAACATTATTTTCCATTTCATTGTTACAATTTCATATATTTACGCAATGCCAATAGCTTTTAAACTCAAACGTGGTGTTTCTGCTGAGAAAATCAAAGGAAATGTTAGTTCCCATAGTTGCGTGCGGTGTTTTGGGGAGCCTAGTACCAAGTGAAACGTATATTATTCACTCTGGAAAAGCGTCAGCTCCGATTAGGGGGAAGCGGTGAGCTTGACACGCGTCATTGCGTGTTAACTTCTCATTTTGTGGATTTTAATTCAATCAAGAATTGCGTTCCTATCCTGGGATGTTTTGGTTTCGCAATAGTCGTATTATTCTGTTATTTATCAAGTACGGGTAGGGGAGTACCAAAAAAGGGAGCAAAGCTTAACGTTATTTTTCCACACTTGTTCAATTCACTGCCGAGTACGTAAATATAGCGACTTCAGGGTGGCTAGTCCCACCATCGAAACCCACAAGGTCATTCAAAACAATATTTCATCTTTGTTGAAGGGCAGTGTTATCAAAAATCGCCTGCCAAGCGAAAATCCTGTATGGTTTTTATCGTGAGACGTGTATGGACGTAGTCCCAACTTTCTGGTACTAGGAAAACGCTTAAGTCCCGCCGCGTTGTTGGATGAGCGTAATTGGTGCATTGAGCTGCCATGTGTTATGCGGATTTTCTGTTGTTCTGTGAAAAAATCAGAACTTTGTTGAAATTTTTTTTAAGTTAAATCAAATTAAATAAAAAATTAACTTAATTTTTTAAAATTAATTGTAATTTAAGAAAAGGAAAAAATCGTAATATTGAAATTTTCATAAGAAATAATTATTCGATTGCGCACAAATTTTACAAAATTAAGGTTCTGTGAAAAAATCATTACAATCGGATGAAGCATGTAGGATTTATAAGTCGAAGAAATTTTTAAAAAATCGAAAAAAAGCGTAAAATTGCGATTTTCATGAGAAATAATTCTTTCGATTGCGCTCAAAAAGGTGGCAGTTCTTAAGCTGTATTTAGACGGTTCAATGTTTCCTTCAATGCCTTGAATTCAAGGGTTTAATTCAATACTTTTGTATTCAATGGCTCTGTTTACATGGTTCAAGTTCTTGATTCAACCCCTTGAGCGGTGGGTTGAATTCAACCCGTTTCGTTTAGAGCATGTCCTAATTTCGTTCAAGCTTGAAGGAAACCAACCAATCAGGATTCTTGTTGGATCTGACGTCACACAGTGCGCGCGCAAGTGCTTCTGCGAGGCTCTAGGTTTTGTTTTGGTCTTTGGATTTTGGAGGATATAAGCAATTTGCACGTTTCCCGACAAACTTTCAAAACAACTGAGTGTATAGTCGTACGGTCAGCCGTATAACTAGTGCAAAACTGGTCGTACGGTCATCGACGATACACGTAACTAGGCCAAAAGCAACGAGCATCACAGTCCAGCGTGGCAGAGTGGTAGCGCGTCTGCGCTCTGAGTGAAGGGTCGGCGGTTCAAGTCTTCGTCAGGTCGTTTTTTTTTTAACATTCTATTTAGGTTCCATTGTTTTTCTGCAAATGATTGCACTACATTTGGCAGAACTTCATGGTCCCCAAAACAATTTTTGCTGAGAAAGTAGGTTAGAATAAATAATTACTATTAGATCTTCCTATAGTACACCTACATCTTCAGCAATCATTCTGATTTCTGAGTTGATGTTTACTGTTTGGGCCCTACCTGTCACATTGATCTGTCAGCTGTAATATTTTACACGGCTGTGACTTACCTCCAATTTCAAGGACCGTGTAAATGGACGTTCAATGTTTCCTTCAAGTACCTGTTCAAGCCATTGAATTCAATTCCTTGAATTCAAGACATTGAATGAAACATTGAACCGTCTAAATACAGCTTTAGTCCAGAGATTTCGAAGGCATCCATAAAATTTCATCGCAATCGGAGTATCGGTTTAGCCGGAATCGTGTTAACAGACAGACAAAAATACAAAAAAAAAGAAAGAAAAAAAAAACATTCCGGATTTTTTTCTCCAGTGTAGTGAAATGGAATCTTCGCTTCGCTCGCTACGCTCATCCAATAATTTGTGATGGTGGATATCAGACTCGCCATTTTGTCAGTCAGAATATGTTGTTGAAGTTGAATGTTAAAATAATTATTACTTCCAGTATACATTATATTGATCATATCAAAAGTATTTTATATCCTATGTTTTCAATCACTTGTTGGGTGAGCTGTTTGTGTTTTGTTCTTTTGTGTGTTAGTTCACACGATTCAGATCAATCTACTACTCCGATCTTGATGAGAATTGTAGAAAACCTTCGAAATCTCTTAACTTAGACCTGCCATAGCTTCGAATGCAATCAAAGCAATATTTCTAATAAAAATCTCGTTCCACGATTTTTTTTTTACTTTTCCAGTACCGGTATGTTTGCAGTCGGTCAAACAGCTACTTCAATACATTTTTAGTTAAGCTTTGATAAAACTCCGACTACAATCAAAATAATAATTTATCGTAAATATCGAAAGTCCATGTTTAGTTCATAAAATAATGTCGTACAATCCGTACCTATTTGGAATTAAACAATGTTTAATAAAAATACATAATATTAGACATTTTATTAATTTTAAAGATGTATAAGAAGAAATGGACTCATGCATCCAAAATGCTCATCGATCAATTCGACTGTAAAAAGTGTTCGCAAAGCTGTCTAGAAGTACATGTGAGATGAAATCAATGTTTGTAACATATCAGACGCTAAATTACGCTGCCTCGCTCATCAACGCATCGTTTATGAGCTGGCAGGAGCTTGTGTCATCACGCTATTCAACAGGGCCCGTATCACCTTTATAACCACATTAATAGAATAGAATATTAGTTCTTGACTGAAGACGCAAGGCTCCAGGGGTAATGCCAGTTTAATGTGCCGACGATGGAGAAATCTAGTAAAAGCCGAGCTGTATAGCGTTTAGGTCTATTATATATTTATCGCCAGGATCGATACTGAATCTAACGTACAATGTGGTTGGACCATGAAAGTGAATACACGTGAATATATAGCGTTTTGGGCTGTGGATACTACACCACTGAAATATTTATTCGAAAACCTACAAAGAACATTTTCTCTTTGGTTTCTTTGTTATTTTCTGTGTTTATTTATACCTTGCTGAGGCTAGTGAGGGAAATTAAAATGGCTCAAGTTTCTGATGATTTTAGCTGGATGGCTTGGTTAATAACAGCATGGACTTTTATGATATAATCATGATCATATTTCATAGGAACATTAATGAAGATACGTTGTATTGATTTTCACTAACTTGCCAAAAATACGCCATAAACCATCATAGCGAGATATTGGCTCGGAAAGAAAAAAAGAGAAATACAAAACATGCGTTAGGGCACAAGCCTGTGTGCGTTCAAGTAGATTTGAACCGTATTCAGAATAAAAATAAACTTTACTAGGCCGCTTCGCGAACGCTTTTTCCAGTCGCGTTGATGGATGAGATTTTTTAAAAATATTTCTGTCCAATGATTACGATTTTAAGTGGGATCTCATTACTGTTTCTATAGTTACTTGATATTACTTGTTAATTGTACACCTGTAAAAGGCTTATATTAAAACCTTTATTTCTATGAATTTTGACCAACTTTTTCATTTTTTTCTTTCAAAAGGCACAACATTACCATAATATTTATGTCAATGTAAAATATGAACGTTGTATCCCCACCTGTTTGGTCAGAATCGGCCCAAATATCACGAAAATATCGTATTAAAAATTGGGGGGAATAATCGTAAAAGTACGATTTAAAGTACGACGAAAAATATTTCTTCAAATGTCTCTAAAATCATAACAATATAAATTTAGTGATTTTAAACGTTACCATAACGTTTCATCAAGATCGGAGTAGCCGTTTGCCAAATATCACGAAAATATCTCATTAAAAATCGAAATAAATCGTTAAGTACGATAATCAAAAGAAATATTTTATCGATTGTACCCAAAAACGTGGCAAGTCTAAAGAGATTTGGCCGGTAAAGAGCGAACAAACAGACAAAAAAAACTAACAAAAAACAAAACACCCAAGCTATTTTTCTTGGGGTAACGAAATGAAAAAAAAACGTAAGAGAAATTGAAGTCTTCGCTTTGCTCATCTAAAAAACGAATGATAATGGAATAAATAGCAAAAGTAACTGTTTATCTCAGGATAACAAAATTAGCCTGCGCGTTTACACTGATTTTAAAAGTTGAAAGTATAAAAATTTGCGTTAACAAATCTATTCTGGTGGAATGAATTCCCAAAGTTCACAACAATTGAGTACTTTATGGAGATTTCACTGATTTTTATTTCAAAATCGAGGAATTAATTGAGGAATGTGCGTACTGGATCTCTTAGATTCGTTATCAACGTTACGTGGAATATGATAACGATGTATTTATTTTATTTATTTATTTAACGTCTATCCTATTCAGTTATAAAAACTGATTTACAAAGGAGGACAACTAAATAAATCTAATTACATAGATGCAGAAACAACAATAAACTACATTTTCGTAAATATTTGAAATAGTAGCATTACAACAACAATGCATTTAAACACAACAATTTTGGTAACAAATAAAAAAATATATTATGTGCATTTAATGAATGAATCAAATATAAAAAAGGGTGTAGAATGAAAAGAAAAGAAAAGAAAGGGGGGAAAAAACAAAAGAAAAAAAGAAAGAAAAAGACAAAAAAAAAAAAAAAAAAAACATTAAAAAATGTTATGTTATTAACCGTTTACCCGAGAAAAGGAGAAAACTCGTGCGGGCAATCTGTTCTCCGTGATTCTCTTACTTTCTTATCATTCAAATTATAATTCAGTTGAGTTATGTTTACATGCCACAATAAGGGGTGCAAATTAACAAAGGATTACATAAATTTACAACTTAAACAATAAAAAATGACTAGGGTTATTGGTTAAATTATTAAGTTTTGTGAGATTGGCATTACAGATTAAAACTTAGCCGGAGAATATTTCTTGTTCATGGTGGTAATTGGGACTGATAACGTCATTGAGCTATGTCAATATTATTTTTGTAAATTTGTTGGCGTTGCCATCAATATCGAGATTTAAAAATGGTATTTGGAACGATATGGTAATTTTAGTTCTCAAACATTTGGGACAAATTTGGCATTATCATTTCGTAAAAACCGAAGACAGAACAAAATAATTGCCTCTTTTCATTTTGCTCGTTTTCCGTCTTCATAATTGTTTAATTTTCATATTGAATATAGTTTTTTTGTTTTGGTTGACGCTGTTTATAGATTGTGAAGTTAAGTTTATCAGAATTATTTAAATTTTAAATAATCTGTAACTTACGTGTTATGTGTAACCATGCATCGAACCCGCATCGTCTGTTTGCAGATAGTATAGAGAAGCGGCCCGGTAAGTAAAACAGATCTAGGTTCGATTCACGATGGAGCCGTTTTATTAATTTCTATTGTAGATACCGTCAAAAGTGTAACAGTCACATTCTAAAAATCCTAGTCTTACACTTTAGAATTTATTTTATTTAGTATGTTTTATATATTATGTTTTTTTTTATAATATGCTATCAAAGAACTTTTATGATATTTGTAGACTACAATTGAATTAGTTTCAGCAGTAATGATTGTTTTTTCTCTCCTATCAATTTTCTTTCCGTCTGTGCATGTGTCATGTATCACGATAAAAACTGACGTCTGATATGCGTTTCGGTGAGAATGTTTTGGGGACATTGGGGCGTAGAGGGGCGTGGTTACCCCCCCCCCCCTGAGAGTTTAAATATTCATGGACCCGGCACCTCCACCATTTACCTTTAAATAAAACGGTATGTTTATACTCACTGTTTTGGAAACTCTCGTTACCTATACCAGTACTTTTTCCAATCATAGATTATGCAATATGTCGTGAGTATATGGAATCTTCCTTTTAATTTAATAAATACATAGAATAAAGGAATATTGTATTTATCCAACAATGTTAGTGATGTTTACTATCCCACTAGATTCATTTAAAAATATCATCAAATCTCTTAAAGGTTTTTTGTGTATGGATGTGTATAATAGATCTAAGATTTTCTAAATCTATGTGCATCCTTTTTTGCCCGTTCGTTGTGCGTCTCACTATAAAAGCAGAACACGACGTCCGATTGACATGCGTTTTTTGTTGACGTAAGGGTTGGTATTGAATGTTTTTAGTGGCTTTAAGGGTTAAGGGGGGGGCGGGGCGTCTAGGCCCCCAGAATGTTTTAATATTAAAACGCCCAGCACTTCCACAATAAACAAAGGTTGGAACAACCAAGGAACCTCGGAAAGTTTAGACCCATGTACCCGGCGCCTCCACCACTAATGACGGCTATTTTAAAACAACAATAATGTTTTGTTTACAATAATAGATTTTAAGTCAACCATTGTACCGTTGAGATTGTACTACACTAATATGGTAACAAAACGTACTAAGCAGCATACATTAATAATAAAAAACAAAACTAAAGCTTCTATACTGATCGATGAAATAGTCTAGTAATTATATACGACTTTAGATGAATTTTCCAGACGATATGTCTCTACCAAGGAACCTGATATATTTTTGACATCATGCATTTTCTAGGTATAGATCACGAACATATCCAAAGATTTTAGTAAATTTAGTTATAGAATTAATTAAAGAATAATATTTGACGTTTCGTGGAGATTGCACTCCATTTTTTAAAACTGTAACAAAACAAATTACAATAAAATGTCAAACAGATGGCAATGTAAAAATAGTTGTATTTAATTTAATTTAATTCTCTAACAATAATAATAACGAGTTGTCCCTCACAGGCTTCGACAATCATGCCGCCTTTTATGGCCATCAGAGGCCGACATTGTCATGTTTATCTCATGGGCAATGAGACCAATGAGTACGTATCCATCCATAACAACAATATAGTTATCTTAAACCATTTTAATTTTGTTAGTGTTCTAATCATATAAAATTATATCAAATATATTTTTCGACCATGAAAGCCTTCACAAATACATACATTGTTTCCCAATTTATCTTAGCATATAACTTATATTATTATAAAATAACAGTTTTATGTAGAGTAGCAATGCCAATTAAGTATAAATATTTGTCTTGGTGTCAGTTGGCAAGAGAATCAGCACAGAGAGCTGAGCACTGATAACACATTGAAAAATAATATATTATTATCTGTGGCCGTAAGTTCGAACCCCAGTCGTGGAATGTTATAACGACAATTGCTATTAGATCGTAATATATAAATATGGGTAGATATTATCACAATCTGTAAAGTAAGAGAAACGCCCTACAGCTTTGCTCGTGCTAAAATTAGCTAAAACATGACTAGGCCATGCCATGCATGCAACCATTTTTACAAACACAACAATACACTGTTCAAAAAAATCGTCAATTACTGCAAATGTTTATTAGTAAATTTACTGCACGTATTCAGTTTTTTAATTTACTGGAAATGTTGTAGTAAACTACAAATTAGACGACAAATGCAGTAAAAAAACTAATCAAATTAGCTTAAGTTGAATGCACCATCAAATAAAATTAAGACAACGACTTCTTAAAATAAATGTTATCACAGTCTGGAACTTCGACGAAACTAATATCAAATATATTCCTAGACAAATAGTTAATCAAACGAGTTAATTGTTGCAAATAAATACCGATTTCTGTAAATTTACGGCAAATGATCACTTTATTCTACGGACATTGTTTTCAGTGTTCTTACTGCATATAGTTAGAATATTATCAAGTGTCAGTAGTTAGGAAACTAAACTATTTCACCAATACAATATAACAATATACGGCAAATGTTGACTTAAATAAAATAAATAATAATAAATAATAATAAATAAAAATATAATTTTGCAGCTTCAAATAAAATGCGGGCCGAACCAATAATTCCTCAAACAGTGAATCATAAATTGATCGGTATGGTTATAATATTCAACTTTTTAGGTCGTTAAATGTACTTCTATTGGAATAATATTCACTTAAAAATGGACAGTTAGCAGACTTTAAAAGGTACGAGAATTTGTTCCTGAAGGGTAGATAAATATCACTTGGCAGACCGAAACAATTATATCCCTATGAAATTCTAACAATCGCCCAATATGGTTCCAATCTTCACCATTTAAGAGTTGTCAAAGTAATAATGTAATCATATTTTCATAATATTCTCTTACTAGTGACCAGTTAACAGCGTTTAAAAGAACGGTTATTCGACACAGAAGAGTAGATTAATATCTTATATCACCATGCATGGCGGATTTCCGAAAGGACGAAATTTTCGACCCCGAGAAGTACATTAATAATTAATATTAATTATATTATAGGCCTATCGTTATATTGTTATATAATATGACCAGGAATCCGAAACCCTACTTTTCGTATTGAATTTCTCATTTAAAACATAACTACATCTCCCAACATGATTCACTACAGACGCGCTTCAGGTATACGGTGTCTTGGTGTATTGGGTTTATTGACTAGGACAGTGTATACTCTCTCTCCAGGTGTACCAGGTTCGAGCCTCGCTGACTTCCGAGATTTTAACACCATGAAATTTATATGTAATATTAATCTTCGTACTAGCTATCAAATGATGCTTGTCTTTCTTACAGGAACGTTCGTTATCATAGTTTAATTGTTAAATTAAATAATTGTAATGCTCCATTAATCCCACTACAGGAGGAGAAATTTCAACCTGACGAATACTAAAATAATATTCGTACGGGTCGAAATTTTTTGCTGGATCATGTAGTCAAATAACTAAACATTTGCCGTAAAATTACGGCATATTGACTAGATTTTAACTGCCAATAATGAGTTTAAAAACGGAATAAATGCCGTATTAATACTGGATCATGTAGTAAGAAAAATAAACATTTGCCGTAAAATTACAAAAATTTAAATTCAATCTTGTTCGAAAATTTACTACGCTTTTTCAAGTCGTAAAACACAACATTTGCAGTAAAATAAAGAAATCGGACTTGCAGTAGAAAAACTGGAATTAGTTAGTAAGCAGTACTTCCAACGACATTTGCAGTAATTTGACGAAAATATTTTGAACAGTGTAGAGTGAATTAATAATCTACTGTTCAAATATTTATTGGTGCAAGCTAACAATATTGCAAAATAAAAAACAATAATATTAAAAAATAAAAATAAACAGATTGGAAGTAGCCTAGTCTTGCTGCCACTTGTTATTGGTACGAGCCATGTCAAGCGGGCAGCTAGTGGTTCCAAGTCGACATGCATTATGTATACGGTGCATGCAGAAGAACATGCAAGTAGTTAATCATTAAAATAATTAGCATAATTAGTATAAGTTAGTTACACACAATTCAAATTAAATTTTTGGAGACTGATTTGATAACTACGTGCAAACGAAAGATCAAAGGGGATTTGTTTAAGGTATGCACAAGAAGTGTACATACGTGTATACACAGAGCGATGCGCATTGTTTCACTTTGCTGAATATTATTCTTTACGTTTCACGTATTGGCACGAATAAAAATTATTGATCTTCGTCACTCGCAGCCGTGGAAATCATGGGCGGGCAGTCAAAACACAACAACTAATTTCACAGAATCATCAAAACAGAATCAAAATCAAAATCTCGACTAGAACCGAGGCTGCATCTGAACACAACAATAGCTAACATAAAAACGACGTCTGGGCGCGAAGCTTGTCCGCCCGTCTCTGCGCCGTGCGAATGACTGAACAGTTGAGCCCCGGCAAGCTCTGCAATTCTCCTGACCTCATTGCATGGCAGGGTGGTCTAACACACAGGCGCTCCGCTAGCCAGACGAGTGGGAGGGGGATGATTCCACGTTGCCCAGGGCAACCGAATTCTCTCTCTTCTATTAGAGTGGAGTGAGGTTAACTTCCACTCAGCAACGAGAATGAGATGTGATGTGGGCGAAATGTGTCCAGACCATTACAAAATCTGACACTCACAGTCACTGACATGGCTACAATAATTTTCCGCACGCCCGTGTTTAGCTGAGCAAAGTACAATCGATACAAACGGGCGCGGCAAAATTATACCGACATGAAATGCATTAAATTAGCATTTTTTATTTTTTAAATCACGAGTGGGTTATAAGTCTTGGAAGAATATATTATTGTAAACGAGGATCAATACTTTGTTGTGAGTTTAGGCGGAATAGGAGGGTGTCGAATGACCTTTGTGCTAGCCACGGGCCTACTCAAGACATTCAAGATTCATTTGATTGCCATTAGACATGCAACAGAGAATGTATACACAGTATGCAACAGAAAAGTAAAATCAATTCAGGGTGCAAGCCTCTAGCATTATTCAAGTCCGACATTATTTTACTTATTAAATATATTATTTCAACTATTACCTATTTACTTATAGTCATGTGGCGTATAGATCCATGTCAATGGGTACAGCACCGCTGCAGCAGATGTGTGATGCAGGACAGCCTACATTTCAGGCACCACATTCGGAGCGTAGGAATGTTTTTAACGATCTGAATCTGATGTGACAGATGCTGCTATCTATGTTGAAATAATGGAACTAACCGTTGTACGGGATTTTGATTGACTGAAAATCAATGATGAATGGCGCGAAAGCGAAGGCTAAGGTTTCGTGTTCAGGCAACATAAATGGAAGGGTAATAACGACTAAGGGAGGCCGGGAGGTCGTTGAGCGATACCAGCCACCGTCAATCCTGACGGAGATTATTTTAAAGAGTTGCTTTGCTAGGAACTGAGTCCTCTTAAAATTGTCCTTCCGAGTTCTCTTCACAACAGTCTAAAAACCTTTTTGTTAAATTACAGTAATGGAATCTAAGTTCATTTCAGCAAATTGCGACGCTAAAATTTGCAATATTTCTTTTCGAGAAGATGAGTGGGGGGTGATAGATGAGGGGTGAAGGACAATTACAAAAAAACTCTCTAAAAACCTAGTTAGCTGAAGAAGGGAATGTAAAAGTGCTAATGGGCAGGTTTCCAAAGAAAATTGATTTCATCAAAACGAAAAGTAGACAGAAAATTTGATTGAACCTTTTAGATTTTAACAGGAAATAATAAATCTACGTTCAAATGTCATCCATTTTAAACAACTAAATAAAACTATTATAGCTAGGGTGTTAAAAGAAGATAAAAGAGTTAGTATGGTCAAGGGAGTCATGAGGAACATGAGATGGCCTCATTTACACCTCTAAGTTCAGAGATTTCGAAGGTCCTGTCAAATTTTCATCAAGATCGGATATGCCGTTTGCCTGGTAGAGAGTTAACAAACAGACAGAAAAAAACAAAAAAACAAAAAAACAAAACACCCGAGCTAAATTTTTTGGGGGTCGGTGAAATTGAAGTCTTCGCTTTGCTCATCCAATTATTAATGTAATGTCTTCACCACATAACCTGATACAAATATTTTGCTTTTCCATATTTTTCTAATTATCATCAGATTATTTAGTTTCACCCACTATGCTACTTCGTTAAAAGTAATAAAAACAATCTTTTCTAATGTTGCAATATTTTCATGAGCAAGGGTTGGTGGTTGCATCATCTGTATTATAATAATTATAATTATAACTTTAATTATTTTTATTATTATATTAACAGTTGTGATTTATAACTTACAAAATATTTATTGTTTTGTTTCATAATTAGTTGTAATGAAGGATGTTAGTCTATAGGCCCGAGAAATAAAATATATAATTAATTGTACAAAAAAAACAGTTTGTGTAATTATTTTAAGAAAAAAAATCTGTTCGTCATGCTTTTAGTAGGGCCTAATGCATTTTTAAGAAAGTAACTTAAAAAGTAACGCAGTTACTTCTTAAAGTAACTGTAACTGTAACTCAATTACTTTGGAAATGAAGTAACTGTAACTGAATTACTTTTGCAAACAAGTAACTGTAACTGTAACTGAATTACTTTACAAAAGTAACTTTTACAACACTGCCTCCACCTCAAGATCAGAAAATATATTATATACATACATAGTGACTATGTCATATACATATGACTATGATAGTTCATATTTATTTATTTGGTAGATTATTTTAATGTTAAATATATTATAAATATAATTTATTATTATATATTTTACTCTTGCCTCCTCCCAGTCCCCACCGTAATAAGCACGCGAACCGAAATTTGAAGAAGGAAATTCTTTTAGCATTCCGCTTTTGAGTGTTTTTACAAGTTTTTTTTTGAATACGTGTACCCTACTTCTACAGCCTTCTACACACCAATCGAGCTTACAGGTATTATATAGGTATTAAATAAATTAAAGGAAATTGGAAATACATTTTATTAGGGAAAAAACCCTCTGCCTGATGCATCGATGAAAGATAATGTTATGTTTGTAGTTAAATGCGTGTTTAACTTTAATTAGTCTAAAGCGTTATAGCTCCTATAAAGTCATCACTCATCGCGAATTACCTCAGGGGATTTTATACTAATCTTCTGCATTAATGCTAAATTGTTTTTGGGTACAATCGAAGAAATATTTCTCATGAATATCGTACTTTTACGATTTTTTTCGATTTTTAGTGCGATATTTTCGTGACATTTGGGTTAATTCTGACCAAACGGGTGGGGCTACAACGTTCATATTATACATGGACATTAAGGTTATGGTGATGTAGTACCTTTTGAAAGAAAAAGTTGAAAAAGTTAGCCAGAATCCATAGAAATAAAGCTTTTAATATAAGTTTTTTGATTTTTTGTGCGATATTTTCGTGCCATTTGGGCCAATTCTGACCAAACTGGTGGGGCTACAACGTTCATATTATACATGGACATTAAGGTTATGGTGATGTAGTACCTTTTAAAAGAAAAAGTTTAAATAGTTAGCCAAAATCTATAGAAATAAAGCTTTTTATATAAGTTTTTTACGGAAAATAATACCAATTGACAGGTAACAAAAGAAACTTGACAACAATCAGCTACAATGCGTATTGCGTAGGCAGCAAAACAAAGAACTTGCAAAAGTAAAGATATCCCATGCAAACTAAACATTTTTAAAAGCTCATCCATCAACGCGGCGGGACTTTAGCGTTTTCCTAGTTATATTATAATTATTCGTTCTGAGGACTCTATATTGACAACTGCTTATCGTGGGACATCTACTCTGATTAAGTAGCTCTAATTAATTAAATAAACCCTAATATTATATATGTATACTACGTTAAATGAAAACATTCAGATAGGAATTTGCTATTGATAGTATACTATGCCCTGATTGAGTAACATTTGAGTTATGGATTAATAGTGTGGGGTAATACATCTAAAAACAATTTTCATCGGATCTTTGTCATGCAAAAAAAAGCTGTAAGAATAACAGGAAAAACTAAGAAGCACTGTGTAGTGTCAGCTGTCAGCTTGGTTTTCTCCAAAATGCCAACATAAAAAAGAGCAACAAATATTTACTCACGAAGGAATGAAACTAAATTCAAAACAATCTACTTTAATCTTCTGATGGGTTTTTATTTCAATATCATAGATTTTTAAGTTATCTAATTGGATGAGCGAAGCGAAGACTTCAATTTCACTGACCCCCCCCAAAAAAATTTGTCTCAATTTTTTATTTGTTTTTGTTTTTCGTTTGTATTTTTGTTTGTTTGTTCGCGCTCTAACTGGCAAACGGCATAATATGCGATCTTGATGAAAATTTGAGGGGACCTTCAAAATCTCTGAACTAGACTTGCCACGTTTTTGGGTACAATCGATCAAATATTTCTTTTGATTATCGTACTTTTACGACTTTTTTTCGATTTTTAATGAGATATTTTCGTGATATTTAGCAAACAGCTTCTTCAATCTTGATGGAACTTAATGGGAACGTTTAAAATCACTGAAATAATACAATATGTTATGATTTTAGAGACATTTTAAGAAATATTTTTAATAGAAATCGTTCTTTCAAGATTTTTTCCCCGGTTCATAATATGATAATTTCGTGACATTTCGGCCGATTATGACCAAACAGGTAGGGCTACAACGTTCATATTTTACATTGACATTAAGATTATGGTGATGTAGTGCCTTTTGAAAGAAAAAGTTGAAAACGTTGGTCAAATTTCATAGAAAGAAAGGTTTTAATATAAGCCTTTACACGTGTATAATTAACGAGTAACATCAAGTAACTATAGAAAAAGTAATGAGATCCCACTTAAAAACGTTATCATTGGACAGAAATATTTAAATAAAAAGCTCATCAATCAATGCGACTGGAAAAAGCATACGCGATGCAGCCTAGTAGAATATGCCTATCTATTGCAATTTATCGTTGCAAATAGCTATTTGCTTTGATTTATTGTTGTCATGTTGACCACGAAAAATTTAGCAATAAGAATGCATATTGAGTCAGCAGAAAAACCTCGTTCCATACTAGAGGTACAAAAAAAAATTAATAAAAAACATAAAAATAAAAAATATTGTTTTAGTTTCAGATGTTGTGATATTATTTTAATTTTATATTACTGAACTGTAAACAAGCATGGTTGGCAAAAGTAACTGTTAAAAAGTAACTGAAAACTGAGTATAATTACTTTTAAAAGTAATTCAGTTTCAGTTACAGTTACAGTTACCTTAAAATAAAAGTAATTGAAATAGTAATTCAATTACTCAAAAAGTAACTAATTACTTTTACTCAATTACTTTTACTCAGTTACTTTACAACACTGGGTGGAGGTATAAATTGTGAGAATGGTGGAGGTGCCGGGTCATTCGACACGAGTGTGAGAATGTAAACATTGTTATTCCATTTTAGCCACACTAGTAACTATAGTAAGCCTTCTACTTTGATACATTTTTCGAATGAATATCATAAATATAATAATGTCTGTAATACCATAATAACAACGTCATAGTAGCCTACAACCATGGCTAAACAATAAATATATTTGATTTATTTTTGCACAAATAATAAAATCTTAATGTTGAAAAGTAAACGTGTGTACTATAAACATATACAATTAGGGTTGGGCTATACATAATCATTCAATTATCGTTATCACACGAAAATATAAACATGTTAGAAATTTGTGCAAACCTTTTTTTATGTATCAAAGTAGAAGACTTACTAGTGTGGCTAAAAAGGGTCGACAACAAAGTATTGCTATGGAATAACCATGTTTACGTTCTCACACTGTTGTTGAATGATCCGGCACCATCACCATTAATTTTGTCATAATTTACTATAGTTGCTAAATACCTCCACCGTAATAAGCTAGTGAACTGAAGTTTCAAGAAATATATCAATTTTTAAAAGGTATTTACAGCACTAAGAGCACAATATAAATACATTCCCAATTTTTTAATTAAAATTTACATTAAAAAAAATTAATAACATTTTTCTTCTTCTAAATTTTAATAATATGGATATCAAAAATATTCTCACATCGATTTCTTTATCAAACCCTATATAAATTCACTTCTCATAACTGCATCCTTGCCAAGTTGGATAAAATTGAGTTTTAACTAGTAGGGACCAGTAGGGTCTATGCCTTATAGTTGTAAAATATAACAGTTATTGCAAATTAATTTAGTAATCAAAGTTTGGAACCAAAATAGCAGGTCTACTTAAAATCACGACATTTAATCACAAATTACTCAATTTCATTGATTAGGAAATTAATCCAGAAAAAAAAAAAACATCTCAGCCAGGTCTCCAGATTGATTTAAACTTCTGACCGGGCAAGATGGATTTTTATATTTCATCTATATTGATTTCTATATAAGCATAATTGGATGAGCGAAGCAAAGACTTCAATTTCACTGACCCCCAAAAAATTTAGCTCGTTTTTTTTGTTTGTTTTTGTCAGTTTGTTTCGATCTCATTGATGAAAATTAGAGGGGACCTTCGAAATCTCTGAACTTAGACCTGCCACGTTTTTTGGTACAATCGAAGAAATATTTCTCATGAATATCGTACTTTTACGATTTTTTTGATTTTTAGTGCGATATTTTCGTGACATTTGGGCCGATTCTGACCAAACGGGTGGGACTACAAAGTTCATATTTTACATGGACATTAAGGTTATGGTGATGTAGTACCTTTTGAAAGAAAAAGTTGGAAAAGTTAGTCAGAATACATATAAATAAAGGTTTTAATATAAGTTTTTTGAGGTATATAATAACAATAACAAGTAACAATAGAAACTCGACAACAATCACCTACAATATATATAATAATAATAATAATAATAATAATAATAATAGAAGAACTTTAAAAAGTAAAGAGAATCTACGCAGACAAAAACTTATTAAAAAAGCTCACCCATCAATGCGACTAAAAAAAGGGTTCGCGAAGCGGCCTAGTTTTATCAATTGCTAGTTGCTACCTAACATTATGTATATATTTTATAGAAGTAGGCCTAGTTGTTTTAGATAACTTTAATAGCAAAGATTATTCGCGCCTCGGAGACATTTCTTATTTGGTTGATTGTCCAATTCGGGATCTTGAAATTTCTCTGTAGAGAATACATGTCGATGGTGTCTTGTGCCCACAGGGTAAGCCTGGTCAAACTCCCCTACTGAGAATACGTTCCGTGACTTGAGATGGATACTCTAAATATGAATAAATTTCCTTTATTTTCATGTAATGGAAAACTAAAGTACAGATGTGAGTTGAAACACAAGGTAATAAAAATGCATTAGTTTTACATATATAATATATTTTTCTCTATTTTTATCTCATATTGAGATTATAATTATGTACACATAAAATAAAAGTAATGTACAGCCTACATACAATTTCTTTATCATATCAGTCTAGGGTGGTCTTCGTTTATCTACAACTTTGACATCACTTGTATTATTACTCTTTAATTTGTCAACAAAAGTGGTGCACATTTAAGAACCAAAATAATTTACTTTACATTTACTTGTTTAGACATGTATGCAGTTTGGAAAAGGTTTTGACTTCAGTCAAGCCAAAACTATACAATGCGTTTACATGATACAGATCTGAAAACGTTCTCAAACTATTATTTAGATTACTTATTTCCCGTTAGACATCACTACGTAATGACCGAATTCCACAGTTTCCAAAGAAGAATATTTCTAATTTTATTGCATATATAACATAAGTAGAACTTCGTTTTATCTGACCAAAAACATTTGTCGTAACATTTGGAATATAAATAATTCAGAATAACAAGATCACGTTTTTAACTTGCTTTTAGCAAATATAACCTGGAATTGCAACACAATGAGCATTTTGGTTGCAGCCAGGTGTTTACATGGCAGGTTTAAGTCAACCATACGAACAAACAGGATTGACTTGAACCGATCCAAACCCACTTTCGAAGTGTTTTCGTGCAGTTTTGAAATAATCAATTTCAAACCTGCATGTAAACGTAGTAATAGAGAATGCATAAAATAAATAAATGATACATGAGCTTGTAGATGCACAACAGCATGACAAGAGTCAACATTACTAACTTTGATTTCTAACGTCTCAAGTATGTATCACTGCCATTTTCTCTTCAAGTCAGACATGTCGCAGAAGCCAAACTACAACAACCCTTTACGATTGTGTCGTGGTTACAATTAAATTAGATAACCTTACGCCCAGTTCACATACATCGCAAGGAATCGAGAAAGTCATGAGGGGAAGGACCTAAAACAGTACTTGAAAAATCGAAGTTGAAAGTCGTAAGAATGTGCTGCAAGACTGACACAAGAGTTTATAACAAAATCTTTATGACGCACCAATCAGAAGTTGTAACTTCACTATGAAAGGCTACCAATCAAGAGCCTTGGATTTCTTATTGCAATAACAATTCCTTGTGACTTAGTGGGAGCTGGTCTTACCACATACCCGGAAAAAGCTTTATAAAGAATATATCTACGGGCTAATCAACTTCATTATTCAATTGATGTCAATTTAATATCTAAGTCAGTACAGGTAAATTATAATAAATCACTTCAAGCATTAGATATTTTCCCCCAACCTAAAATAAATATACGTAACAACTTATCCCTTTGGTTCCGGTTATTGAATCAAACTAATGTGTTACTCTTTATCTTTACACAAGTACTAACATTATTAATTTGATTGATTATTGATATTTCTAGAGATGACATTGGTTATCATGTAGATGGTATGTTTTGATAATATATTATGAAGGTTCCAATTCTTGGCTATTTTTAATTTTGTTATATTTTGTGTCGTCCTTCATTGGCCCTCGTGCACCGGTACTATTGGCATGGATATTGTTTGAAATGTTTAAATAATTCAAGTGAATGCCTACAATTTCTGCTCGTATAACCGGCTACAAAATGTAGAAATTATTTACATAGGAATGCCTAAAATTCTAGCAAAGCTAGTTTTAACATTATTATTAAAAAAGTATTAACAATTAAATTAATGTCAATGCAGTTGGTACTATGATCTAGGGACAACCTAAATTTCTAGACTAGTTCTATACCTAATTACGTTTTTAAATATGTCTGCTTATTTGTGTGAAGTACAGTGTATTAATATAAGGTACAATTATTTTAAATACGAGATTTGGTCATTACACTACTTGGATCTACATTGACTTTGTAAATAAGTGTGTTAAAAAATGATTATTGAAAATGAATTTAAAATGAGTAGTAATAATCTCAATGTCATCTCTTGCCATTATCTTTGCAATTAATTATTTCTAATGCTGATTGTAGTATTTTTTAATGGTTTGGTTATATGATTGTTATAAAAAGTTAATGAAAATTGTCTTTGAAGCAAGATTATGGCAATTTTTAAGTGGCATAATCATTAAAAGTTGCATATTTCGGCCCACGAGGGCAACAATTTGGATTAGCTTTTAACACGGATGCAAAACGACCGCCTCAAATTTGGTTATTAGTCATCACTGCAGATTAGACACATTTTATGTACCTTATTGTGGTATAATATTTTAAATATTACCTTTACCTAATATGCTCATCAATGCAGATTAGGCACATTTGATGTACCTTACTGTGGTATACTATTTTATAATCAATATTTTATATGCTCAATATTTGTTATTTACGTCACACGCAACATGGGTAAGAAACGTTTTAGACCCAGTTTGATGGGATAATTTCAGAGTTATGCGGACTTAGGTATTCTAGTTATTTATTAAAGTGGTAAAAGACAATCACCCAAGATGCATGAAAGGGGTGCATCCCACTTTTCACTCTGTTGCACTTTGGTCGATATACTTTAGCTTAGCCTATACTCAGAAGCCTATAAATAATGCAAGAATAAGATAAGCAAATGATCAAGTCATAATTAATAGAAAGTTAATACATATTACATATTAAAAATAATAACACAGAATCAAATACATACCATACACTACAATACTTTCATGACATAGGAATTAGGAACATTACTTACCATGCATACCAAGCATTCGAAGATTAATAAAATTTAAGGATTTTACAAAGAAAATTTGCAAACAGGGCTTTAAATAAAAGTGTGTGTATATAGTAGATAAAAGTAGGGACTAGCAAGGTTTCAAGGTTTTATAAATTACTCAAATAATCAGATACTAATAAATGTAAAGAAAAAAATCAAAATCAACAGAATATTATAAAATGCCTAAAAGAACAGATAATAAACAAAATTACCAAAACAAATATCTATAAAATTAGATTCAAATGGCTATCAGTATCACACATTCACTTTCACACTTGCCATTACTGTAATTTGGTATGAAATAATAAATATACATAACAATGAAATGAAGGCATATGTCGTAAACTAAATAATATGTAGCCAATAAATGAAATAGTACGGTAAATGAAGTAAATATAGATTATCTGTCTGTATATTTTACTAATATTAATGTTTTCTTAAACTAAAAGTGACAAACTTTTGTCATTTTCCTTTTTAATGCCATTTGTTTCATACGTATTTAATGTCAAGTCTTATTTCTTACGTCTAGTAGTACCTACGCACTTATTTGCTAAACGGGAATGGGTAATTCCCACACTGCACTCGTTTAGCAAGATTTTACTAATGACAACTAATCATCAGCCTTTTAACTAAAATAGGTACAGTCCACACAACTAGTATATACTATACTATTATACTTAATTATGGGCCGCCATCGGATAATGGCAGCATCCCTATTTTTATCACTCTAATATTCATTAGTTTGTTATAAATACAATGGACAAACTGTTTCACATAATTGCCACTCACTAATTTTTTATCTTGATATTTTCCTGCGCCATATATTCGCAGAAATACAGCAAGTACAAGATCTGTATTTGTTGTGAAGTACCGGGTTTCACTTTTACATCCAAGTTGTCATTGTTGATCATATTATTACATTCTTATGCATAGGGAACCTAAGTGGGCGTTGTCCGGTTCTCTCCCCTCAGCGTGGCATAGGCGATTAACCCGTGCTAAATGTTTCGTAAGCAATAGCGCGAGAACCCGACCACGGACCGGAATTATATTCATACTGCAAGAAACTATAATCTTTCCTCTTTGCGTGGATATACAGAACTCTGCTCTATCATGACAAATATTAATGACATTTGTAAAGAGTTGAAGTGAACTCTACATTTACACTGTTGCCAAACCTTCCACACTGCTAATTAAAAAGCACATAAAAACATTTTGTCCGTGGCATCAGCACAACATTTGGTATCCGACTTGCCTTGTGGCTACTGTGAGGTCACTGGGTTGTACTAGATTATACATATGTTATTAAATATTATTTATTAAATAAATTAAATAAATTAAAATATTTATTATTAATATATTATTCATGTACCAAGAAAATCTTGAATGCAAAATACATGTAGCAACCAAGGACAGGCGCGTGGTATGCGAGGATGCCACAGCTTTTCACAACGTGGCTGCGTCTCGCTTAGGTTGCCGCTCAGTCGGAGTACATTTGCAACAGCGCGCAAACATGGGTCCATTTAACTCATAATAGTTTGAATTTAGGAAGCATCATCGAGCAAAGTAGGATGCCATCATCTTCTTCACAAAATTATGCATCTTGTGAAGTTATTGGTTTAGATTTCTTTTGAGCAAGCCAAAAGATACGGTGAGTTACATTTTCGTATCATGCTAACTCTAATGGGCGCTGAGACCAGAGAGAACCAATTTCCTTCCCGCCTTCAAAACTTAGGTTCCCTATTGAACAACTAGGCCTAGATCATATACGACACCTGTTTCAGCCACCTCGTATGACGGGGAAAAGTACTTTGGACATATTCTAGATCACGCCCAGAAGGGATTTTATAGTTCACCTTAAAACACTTGTGAAATGTCAAAATGTTTAAAACGGAGAATAAATATTGCATCTTTGATACGGTACATTGATAAATTGAACCGCTCATGAAGAAGTTTAAACACATTAACTTCCATGCATCAATAAATTTGACACATCTAGAAATAAGAAATTAATAGTGCAAAAATCGTGAGAAAGAAATCAATCCAAAAAGTCAAAATGTCAGTGCTAGGGAGTGGTACTGACTTAAGGCCTAAAAATAATATAGGCCTAGCTTTTAATATAAGTTAGCCTATGTATTTATACTTTATAGGTTAGTCAAATTTAATGCTTTAGTAGGTAGTAGGTACGTGATTGCCGGGATTCCACCAAGGTCAAAGTTTTGGATGTACTTTACTAAACAAACCTTTTATGGTTTTATGCTAAAATAGTGTCACATCATTTGCTAGCAACTGCATGGCAATGGTTTGTTTAAGGTTGATCTATTGGCCTGATTAAATTTTTCTAAATATTAGTTTATCAAAACAACAGACATAGTTAGTTTATCAAATATCATCATGACATTTACAAAACTATTTTATATTTATTTTTGGGTTGAGCGGTATGCCTAAAGCATCATTCACAACTAGTTCTAAGGCGTAATATTTTGTATTGCTGAGTATGTGTTTCAATTAGAACGTTCACAAATTGTCCTCAGTCGCAAAGCGTAAGGTTTATGTTGTAACGAATTGCCCAAAATCCAATTTTTACGACGTTTCTTACGAGTTAATCACGAACAAGGAACTCCCCACTCCTTCTGCTGGACTTGACGTACGTAGTATGGATCATTCTAAATGTGTCAAATCTAATAGCTATTTACCAGCAGACAACATTAATAATATGACATATGCAGCCATAACAAACTGCTTTTCAATTCTCTTCATGCTGGCAGGTACTAGACACAAATCAGCTAGGCCTATTATTTTGTAAACATAAAATACCGCCATAACTATATTTTGTCATGACGAACTATCGAGCATACATTTTTCAAAGGTGGTGCTTCGAAATACCCATGTGCAATGAAAATTGACATGGTATTGGTTGTTGTTATGTTGTTGTAAATACCTCGCATTTCTTACGACTTACACCACGCGATTTAGAACTAGTTTTGAATGATGCTTAACATTGACGATTATACGTGAAATTTATGATGTATACCCCAGACATATTCCTGCTCATAATTTTTAGATTGGAAGGTTAATTTTTGTTTCTGTTTGTAGCACATACTCCTGTCTACAAATTGACATAATTGGAAAATGTTCTCATAAATGGTACAATTTTTTCATCCCCCATCAAGAATTTTTTTCCAAGTTTTCAGTTTGGAGGCAAGAGTAGGCCTACATGTTACAAATAGAGAAAAAAAACTGAGCATTCCAACCCAAAAATTATGAGCAGGAATATGTCCAGGATATTTAATAAATTTCACTATAATAGTCTATATTGGGCTTACCGCTCAACTGAAAAATAAATAAAAAATAGTTTTCAGTTTTCAATGTCAGATAAACTGTGTCCGTTGTTTTGAAAAACTTAATTTAAAAAAAATAATAAATTAGCCCAATAGATCAACCTTAAAGCCTAGACATTTAGATATAGTTGGTACAGTATGTAGATTTGATTTAGTAGAATACCCTACCGGTACCTAACCAACCTAACATCATTTTGCAGTGAAAAATGTTAAGATTTGAAAACCAAAATTATCATTCATATATGATTTAAAGAAAAAAATCATTTCAAAACCTGAGTTTTCTTCATTAAAACAGATATTTTATATGGCATATTCTACTGGCACCCCCACTCAGAGCGGGTCGCGTATTCCACTAGTATTTCACAACTAGTAGCCAACTACCCAACTCATTCCATAAACACTAATGCAATGCATTCATCATTCGTCAGTAAGTAGCTATTATATTTTGGATGACAACTAGCGCATCATTTCACTGCACTTTGCACTGTGAGTAACATTTGGGCGGGGCATGACGTCACTACGTCAAGCAAGACCGTACTGAGGACAACTTGAGGGCAGTCCTTTGGAATACACCAATAGTTATGAGTGACTTATGACGGCCTGGGCCTAGTAAGCCAAAAATGCAGGCATATGAACGGGGGCACATTTATCACGGAGGAGACAAAGCAAAAATCAGTGAATCACAAGCTAAGCCACGTTATGACCGTCTCAAAGTGACCACGTTAAAATCCGATGTAGGTATTTGAGCAAAGACATTTTTAGTCTTCTGTCACCTATCACATTTTCTGGAACTGAAAGCAGTGGCATATGATCAACAAAACCACTACATTTTAAATACAATACTAGCTAGATAAATATAATATGTATGTAGAATGATTTCCACCCAAGTGCACACATATACCATTTTGAACATTATGTGTGTAAAGCATTATAAAATATAATACTTAAATATGACATAAATAGATTACCACAAATTATATAGTACTTAATACCATTCATGAGAATTCAATACATGTGATGCCAAAGTAATTGATTATATCCAATATATACAACTGTAAAATCACAATCCACACCGAGAATTTGAACTAGTACGTAAGCTAATATCTGCAGTCACCATGTACCACAACAATCACAACTTTGGGTTACAACTTACAATATATGTGCAATTCTCTACCAGCGTAACGTAGCCATCAAGGATCACAGTCAACTATATTGGATTTAAATCGGACCAATGCCAATTACTGAACTTGTCATTCATGAAAACACGAAGAAATACTTCAATCAATTGTTGTAAAACTTCAGCCTTCAGCTTTATGTTGAATACGTAGCGGAATTTTTTATAAAAGCCAACATGAGAATGGTGGTCGAAAATCAAAAAGGATTTTTTTAAATGAAAAAAATATAGGCAATGTAAAGGAATATTATAAATTGAATTAAGCTTGAAAATATATACAATGAAACACAAATGGTATGCATTGCTGTCAACACCGTGAATGGGAAACGAAAAATTCGTTAATCATTAATAAAGTGTGTTGTAAAAAAAAGGAGCCAATATAACTATTGGTTTAAACAGCAACAATGTTGTACATATTATTTTAGGATACAGTTTTATATAGTTTTCACCGATGATGGAACTTGGCTAGATTTTTACTTTCAAGTAGATACAGCAGTAGCAACGGACTTGGGGCAGGAATGCCCATCAGTTCCCGACACGCCTTTCGTCTCCTGTTTACAACTCTGCTCCCTCCCATTAGTAGAACATTTGACTGAAATGTCTATGGGATAACCATTCGTGTAATGGTTTTCTTCCGAGAAGTGACAGGACGTTCCGTTGGTGCCGTTACTAGGGTGGCTATATCTAGAGGCCGTACCATTAAAGGGAGGCAAGTTGTGATTGAGGAGTGCGAAACAGGCGGTACAAACCCGAACTGGATCGTATAACTGCTCGTCAGGAAGTGGTACCGTGTTCTCGGAACAATCAGAGCAGAATATCTTGCCGCAACTTCTGAAATTGAAATAAATTTTTGTATTTTAAACCAAGTTCATGCACAACCAGGGGCGGCTCGTGAGTTATTATTGTGGGGGTGCACATAATTTCGAAGTCATTCTGCGGGAAACAAAGGGGTCTGGGGCGCTGCCCAGCCGCCGGAGGCGAAATTTTTTTCAGACATTAATGGTCTGAAGTACCCGGAAAACGACTTTAGAGTATATTTTTCGAATTTATTGGTCGGGAAAAACTCCCCTATATGTAATTGTTAATTATAGAAAACCATCCAAAAAATTATTATTATATGCTTGATTAAAATATTACATACCCGAATAATGTCTCTCCATCTCCTCCGACACGCGCCTCAAACATCACATCGTATCGTTTTAAAAAACTGTTTATTTTTAGATCGCTAAATTACGAAGTCATATTATAGTAATTTTCACTTCACGGCACGATAATAATTTTAACACTTTTCGCTCACTTGAAAACTTTTGTTGATCTCACTTTACCAACCCTGTCGAGAACAACTTTCACTGGCTACTGACAGTAACTGGAGAGTGGGGGTGAATGAATGGCGCGAGCACAATACCAAGGCGTTTGAATGGAAGTAACGGTTTTGACCCTTGTGCACGTGCACAAAACCCAGCTATACCAGACGTTGTATAACAAAAGACAACCTGAGGCTTGTTCTGCCGGCCTTTCCGTGTTAAAACCACGTAAAAATGTGTGCCACACTCAGAGTGTCATCCCCCAGCGGCAGCACTTACTGCAGAATGACTTTTGCCGAATATGCCTTGCTCTGGGCCAGCCAAAATATCCATACAAACAATCCAACGATTTATTGGGAATATTACGAGATTGGCTTCGAACCTTAAATTTGGAATTAGTGTGCGCAAATATTTGGGGGTGCACGTGCACCTGTGCACCTATACACGAGCCGCCCCTGTGCACAACTGTGAAAGTGTACCGAATTTACTCGGTTATAGGCTAACATCGAGTAATGGCCGCATCCTATTTTGACCACTAAAATATTAAAGAGTAGGAAATAATACATATGACAAATAGCTCCGCATAATGGCCGCACTCAACCCTTGTAACTTGATATTTTAGAATTTGAATATACTATTATGATGTTTGATGTTTAACCTTGGTTTTATATTTCAATTTATTTTTTTTCAATTTATTTTGGACAACAACAAATAACAATAGTTACAGTTTTCAACAGTTTTCACCGTGTAGTCCATTTTAGTTGTAGGCCCTACACAAGTATTAAACTTAATGAAGTTTACAAAATAGTATATGTATAAATACTATACATACAGTACATCTACTAATAATACAAAATACACTACACTAACAAATAATCATCTTTCATCACATTGTCTCTCATATTAAATTAAAATTAATTAATTAATTAAATAATAAGTAATTAAAATTAGAAGGTGACTATAGCAGGGCTGCCACTGACATTTAAAAAAAATCCTGTTGGAGGACGTTAAAAATCCGTGAAAATCCGTGAAAAGTCTAAAAACGTTAATTTCATTGATCAAACTATGAAAATGGCAAAATGTTACATGTTTATATTAGTAACCATCATAACCTAAAAGTTGCCAAGAGCCTAGGCCTATGCACAGACGAGAATAAATTACCGGTAGCCAGAAACGCCCGTGGTTGCTTTAATTAAGATTGCATAAAAATTAGGGGTGTGCGAATATTCGAAATTTTCGAAGTATTCGAGAATAATTTACTATTCGTATTCGATTCGAAACTCGAATAGTAACTATTCGAATTTCCGAAGTATTCGAATTCCCGAAGTATTCGATTTGAAATTCCCGCTAGTATGCAGGAAACTACATTACCGATCGACGCACCCTATCGTCAACTCCGCACAACGTGTTTCAGCGGTCGTACCAACCAAACCAAGCTGTACCAACTTCGACAAACAACAGCATCTGATATCACCGTTGTCACGACGTCGTTGAACGTAAGAAATTACTCTGAAAACATGAGGCAAACCTCATCTTTCTTGCGAAAAAGTTCTAAACATGGTCTTTTCTCGGGTAAATGCTCATGTAAAAACCCGCATAGGGCTCTCGTGCTTACAGATTACGAAGAAGAAGCGGGCCTTGAGCCCGAAACGGACATAGGCCTAGGCCTAGCCTAGCCCTACCCGCTTCAAAGTCTAGGCGTAGGCCCTAGCCTACGGCAAAAAAAGTGCGATTTGGTACTTTTTCAACCCAAAAGGGAACGAAGCCGAATGTATGCATTGCAAAAAAATTAAAAACCCCCACAGGTCAGAACAACAAACATTGTTTTTAATTCCCTGGCTTTGCACAATGCTAGGGCCTAGGCCCCGAGCCTACCTAGGACCTAGGCTTAGGCCCCTAGCCTACCTAGACCTAGGCCCACCTAGACCTAGGCCCTAGGCTAGCCTACTTAGGCCTAGGCCCTAGGCTAGCCTACTTAGGCCTAGGCCCTAGGCCCTAGACTAGCCTACCTAGGCCAACCTGCCTAGGCCTAGTGCTAGGGCTAGGCCTAGCCATTGAATTTCGCCGAGGCTAGCCTAGGGTAGAGCCTAGACCTAGGACCAAAGATCCTATTATTAATTAATAATATTAATAGCCATAATAAATAAATCTTAAAAACAACTAAATGTTTATTTTTATGTGTGCGCACTGTTTTGACAACTATTCGATATTCGACTTCGATATTCGACTTTTTTACTGTGTACTATTCGATATTCGTATTCGAACTCAAAAATCACTATTCGCACATCCCTAATAAAAATGTAAAATAAAATGTTACTTATTTACAGAAAATCTGTTTTAAATCTGACCTGGTTAAAAAATTCTTAGGCCTAGGGGCCCTAGCCGCCTAGGCCTAGGCCCTAGGAATGTTGCATCACAATTTTGACCTAGGCCCATGTGTTGTGTTTATTAATAACATTGCAGTCTTGCAGAACTTGTTAATAACATTTTAATCATATACTAATTCTATTTTTCACGTTTATGATCACATAATCCAAACTTTATAAACAAAAACGAAAGAAAACAATTTTGTAGGCTCCAATCTCCATTGTTTGTTCTTGGCTCCTCCCACAAGCAACTGTTCTGGCAGAAGCAGTTCCTACAATGTCTAGGACACGGCTCCGCCCTTGCTCCGCCCCTTATCGAAAGTCGAATCGATTATCCTTTAATGTTTACAATCGAAATTAGCCCGCGCAGATTCAAATATACGAAAATAAGCATAGAAAACGTAATTAACGAAATATCCGTAAATAAGACTAAAAATCCGTTTATCCGTTTTGCACCCTAAATATCCGTAAAAACGGATAAAATCCGTTAAAACAGCAGCCCTGGACTATAGGTTTGTTCGTTTGCTGACCTAGTGTTAACACTAAAAAAGTCAGTGTCTACACTTTACACTGGCTTCTAGGCTAGTGTTACGAGTGTCAGTTTTAACACTGAAGCGAACGAACGGAACAAAATGGCTCTTTTCACAAAAGTGTGTGCGAACGAACAAACCTTATGACGCTGCTATGATGGTACTATAGACCTGCAACTAGGAAGCACCTTACCTGCAATGGTGCTTGCGTCGTCCGATCCAGAACACAGTGTCGCAACCCATACAGTGACTGACGGCGTGATCGGGCACCCATAAGGTCGGGCCAGTGTCTTCGATGGCCTCCCACGACACGTCGGATGGTAGAGACTCACCGGCTGACGCCTGCTCGCTGTATACGGACTCGGGCAGAGATCCCTGGCAACCACAACACAAACAATATAACACAAGGCTCTACAAGGATGATCATAAGGTTGGGCGTGTGTGTCAGACTGCTATCCAGGACAAGTTAGATGGCAGGGATTCAAATCAACGATCACTAAATAAAATAAATTAGGCATAAATATAAAATACAAAATGTTATACCATACCGTCATACGTCATGCAGACTACAGTTTATTATGAATGCAATACAAAATTCTGAGGTGTATTTTAAATCCAGTTCACACATTGAATGTAGCACCAAATAAATATTTCAACCATAGAAACAAAAACCACAACATGTGTCACATACCGCATCATCAAGTCTCTCGTTATTGTTATGGCTGCAATTATGGCAGACCTGCTGTAAGAGCGCCATCCGCGTAGAGTGGAGGTCACGCTGTAGCGCTTCTTCTTTTATCTGGTGGCAACAGAGAAACACCAACGTTAGGTTAGGTTGCAGTAGACCCAGACCTGCTGCATGAGCACCATCACTTATTATTAGTACAGTGATAACTGATAACGTTGTTCAGGTATGTCAAGCTTGGTAATGGTCTCATTTCAGCATCAAGATAGATTTGTTAAGCATTTAGGTGAAGCTTCAGCAGAAATAAATAATGTCATACCCTGTGTTCTTTGATAATTTGATGTAATCTTGTCTGTACATCATTTTGAATGGGTGCTAGGCCATCAATTTCATCCAGTCTTTTGGAAATGTTCTTGTTATGGTATCTGCATATGGGGGTTCGCTCTTCATTGGGAGTTGGGTACCCCGAACTAGGTGTTCGAGAGTACAATGGGGGTGTTGAATACCGGGATGTTTTACCTAAAAAAACAATTATTGACATACAAGAAACATAAAACTATTTCAAATTTGCACTAAAAAACTACTTTTCTGATGTATCCTGATAGTAATACTACTAACTAAAACTTTTTTAATTTCTGAATTGTAGTAAATAATAACAATTACACCTACGGGAGTGTTTCCCGACTAAACAAATCGAGAAATTAATTAACAACAACTTAAAAACTTAAAACAATAAATAAATACTATAGGCAGGGCCGTATTACCCAATAGGCAGCCAAGAGACTGAGGGCGCCTGCGCCCCCCTCTAGGCGTGATGTAAGCTTATATTAAAAAATATATATGAATTAATGACTGGGAGATTGCAAGATTGATTAATTCAAAACATGCATAAAGCTGACTTTGCACTCATTTGCAGTTTGTTCTGCCGCCCACGACTGCCACAAAAATTGTGTTAGAAAGTATGCTGAAAAAGTTACTTCGTTAGCATCGCCTAGACTTAGGGCTTACAGGGCAATGTCAGTGTCACAGGTATTCTAAACCGAACTCATCAAGTGAGGCTGTGGTGATCATCATACATGATTTTATTGATTTGGGCAGAACTCCCACAAGAAATGATTTCACGAAGCCGTCTACTTCAAACTCAAACTGTCACAACGCCGTTGAAAAAACTGTAAGTGAACAGCATGACATTTTTGTTTTTAATAAAGATCCAGCGACGTGGGTAATCAGTGATTCACTAATAGATTACATTGCTAAACACGGCATTGTTCAAAACATTGACGGAGATTTAACAGGTTCACTTCGTCTTTACTCTGACAAAAATCGATATTTTAGGAAAAACTTTTTACATCGGGAGAATGTCAATGGTGAAGTTGTGTACCGCCACTGGGTGACATACTCACCCTCCCAAGGTTCAGTGTTTTGCACTCATTGTAAGCTTTTTGGTGGAAAGTCACAATTTTCAAACGGATATACTGATTGGAAAAATGCTGGCAATAGGTTTCGAGAACATGAAACGTCCAAAGAACACAGAACAAATGTCCTATCATTTATAGCTAGAACCAAAACAATGCAAAGAATTGATACTAAATTAATAGAGCAGTTGTCAACTGAAATAAAATATTGGCGAGATATATTGAGTCGTATTGTTGCCGTAGTTAAGTTCTTAGCATCACGAGGGCTAGCGTTTCGTATAGTGATAAGGAAAAAGTAGAATCGGCTGGAAATGGCAATTACCTAGGGTGGGTCTCTAGAACTCGTTGCGGTTTCTCAAGACGTAAAGCGCGTAAGCGCATGCAATACAAACGATTCGGCGACTTCGAGTCCATGTGTGTGAGCAATATAAAATAACACTACTAAACGTAAACTATAGAATAACATTTACATACGTAGTACCTATTATAAATTGCATAATATTTAAATGTAGGACTAGGCCCTAGCAAGCCTAAAAAAACATTATTTGCGAAAATAGGAAATATTGCATTGTGCACACAATCAACATAACGATAATTTGGATTCCATAGTTGCGTGGGGGGGGGGGGGGGGGGGCGCGACTAAAAATTTGTGCCTATGTTCTCATTATTAGTTAAAACGGCCCTGACTATAGGCCTACATATTTTGTAATTATGGTACAGTACACCACCCATAATACTACCGTGAGTAGTACCAGGATACCCACAATGTGGGTGGTGTCGAGTATTATAAGAAAAAGTAAACTTTTTTATTTCCCTGTTAAACATGCCTAGATGTTTCCTGCTTTCTAGGTTAAATACAGTAGGGCCCCTCTAATTCGGGCCCCGGTAATTCGGATTTCTGGATAATTCGGGCCGGGCCGAAAAAAAAATAACTTAAAAAATTAAACTAAAGGTTCTTAACCGCTGCGCCGTGCGTAGTAAGGAGCGAGTAGATCGCCGCAGGCCACCCACCAGCTGACTGAGAGCTGGCTAGTGGGCCACTCAAGGGAGGCTGGCCAGACGGTGATGGGATATTAGTTAAGTCATCGAGATTTTCAAGTGAATCTACTTGAAACATGTTTTTATACCTCATAATAAATAATGCTTGAACTCGGAGCGTGTAAAGATAACGAGTCCCGTCGTCGATGTTGTCACTTCGATGGAGCAACTTGACTGAAGTCCCATGCAGCGTGCTACGTGAATCGAAACGAGGTTGGCAGGAGGTGCGCGCTCATTGGCTAGGCGCTGGCAGGGAGGGCGGGGATCGTAGCGGAGAAGTGGGTGGAGCGTTCCGTTGAACTGCAGAAATGTGTAGTGCAGACCGCGGCGGGACATTTAACATCGCTCAAACATGATTTAGAATCGTTGCTATCACATTCATGGTGATAAAACCACTTTAAATGCTTAATTCGGGTTTTTCGTTATTTCGGGCAATACCCGGACACAATTAGTCCGAATTAGCGGGGCTCTACTGTACCTAAGCGGATCTAGGCCAAGAATGGGCAAATACTTGAGTGCCTAATTCAAACTCGAACTTACATAGTTTTGAAAATCGAACTTTGAACTTCACAAAAATTTCAAACTCAACCCAACCGAAGTCGTACTCGGAACGAACTTAAAGGGATATCAATTATGATAGGTAAAAATAGTGATAAGTCTGGACCGGCCCCTCCACCACTGACAACCACTTTTTGACATGTCAGATAAAAGGTGACTACACACCACTACATTTAAAAAAAAATTACAAACTTTTTTTAAGTTCGATTTCGAACGTTCGCACATCCCTAACAAATACTCGATTTACTGTAAGAAATTCCATACACTAGTACTTAAAGGGGTATTTAACCGCTAAACTCAAAAAATATATTTCATTCAGGCTAACTAGTAATGAATTTAGCAATTAACAGAAAAATTATTGGGGCCACCATGACCTCCCCAAAAATTGTCAAACATGACATTTTTCGAGCTAGGTCCCATCGGCAAAAATCTCCCATAAGAAATAACATGGGGACGATCTTTATGCCCCGTGACCTTGGAGGATTTTGATCCAAAAAATATTGGCCATTATTGACGTACTCGACAGCCTTTCTGTAAATCTCTATATTTTGTTTTTCAATTAGTTTAAAAAAGGGCCAAAAGGCTATTTTAGTTTAGATTTGGAAAAGGGGTGACAGGTTGGGAAAGAAAGGGAAAACAAAAGCCCAGCCTGAAGGGCTGGGGGCGAAAAAAACTTTCCCCTGCTGATGACATGTAGTAATTTAAAGTTTTTACCTTAATCCACGAGCGTTTCGCCCTTTTGGGACCAGAAGGACGAAAACCGTCGTGGTTTAAGGTAAACAATTTTAAATTAGCTACAGTTGTATCAGCAGGTGAAAAATTTTGTCCCCCCCAGCCCTTAGGGGGCTTTAGTTCTCTATGCTTTCCCAACCTGTCAACCCTTCCCAAAATCTAAAACTATATTTTGTTTTGTAATTTGGGAAAGTAGTGGGTCAAAATATGCTGATTCCCAGATGGGGTGTTTTGGAATGCATTTTTTTTGCGTTTTTGGGGTTATTTCGGACAGTTTAAAGACCGATGTATAAAGGGGCATTTTAGATTTGGTACTACTATGCTCTAGTATCTATGTGGAAAAAAAAGAAGCAGGTTAAAGCCGATTAGGAAATTTTTCCAAAACCCCAATTTTGCCAATTTTTGGACCCCCCCAAAAAAAGAAAAATTCGTGTTTAAATCACAGTTTCAAAATATAATTTTTTAAAAAAGGCATTAAGGTTTTTATTGTGTATGATCACGTGGTAAAAAATAATTTTTTGGGGGTTTTAGCCCCTTTTTCGTTTGGATTGGTTTGACTCCGTTCAAAATTAAAGTGTTGTTTACGTACCCCGTAATCAATAACCGTTTTCCTGACACTGTTAAACACAGTTTAATCACACTACAGGAACAGTTACAGCAAATACCATGTTGAAGAGTACAGTACAGTACAATCTATCATACTATTGCAACTTTACAACAAACATTAAAAGATGAGCAGTTTGTAGTAGGGCTATTAATTCACTCACCACTTGTTGAGCTGCTTGCACTGCCGTCCTTATCAGCCAAGAACTTTCGACTACTTGCGCAGACTCTGCAGTCATCTCCTCCAGGCAACGAACCAGGAAGACCAAAACCGTTCTGCATCTGGCTTGGTGTAGATGATCCATATACATAATCGTGAGTATACCCGTTCATATTGGCAAGGACACTAGCAGACTTTGTTGTACCATTGACTAAATTTGATGCTGGTATAAATACTTCTTTCACACTATCATTTATAATTGGATCAGAAAAACTGTTACTCTTCATAATTCCTGCCATACCCGATACAAGTGTATCAGTCGAACTTTCAATCGACTGTGTGGCTAATACTTTAACATCATTAACGATGTTGTTATAACTATTAATGGTTGCATCAGAACGTGATTCTGTGGTTTCCGATTCTTCATTATCGGAATCCTCACGGTGCTGAAGTAAAACACCGTCTTTATATAAATAGGGGGAGGAGACGCTGGGTTCGGCTTCTTCTGGTTCTACGTCGAGCCCATTTTCTTCAAGGGTTGTGACTTTGTCGGGGGTTCCTATGTCAGAGGTTACTATGTCAGAGGTAACAATGTCGGGGGTTCCTACATCAGAGGTTACTTTGTCGGGGGTTCCTACGTCAGAGGTTACTTTGTCGGAGGTGACTTCTGCAACCTCCTCGGTCGGCCCGTTGAGAGCGGGGATGTTGGGATCGCTGGACCGGCGCTGAGGGTCAATGTGTTCTTCTTCCAGGGCTGCCACAATGTCGCCGTACGACCTCGTCTTGGTCAGCGTGAACACGGGCTCGGCCGGAGCGGGAGGCGCTTGTACCGACGTCTCGCCGGCGCCCAGATACACTTCACACCACACCACTAAGTCACGGACCTTATAGCTCGGCCAGAGGACCCTATCCTTGGCCGTGAACAGATGGTTACGAAAAACATCCGCCTTGAGGAAATTCCAAACGGAAAAAGTGCGCTCGTTTATTCGGCAACTCTGCCGTTCGTAGAGAGAGTTGCCGAGGAAAGTACCGAAGAGATTGGAGTAGATATGCTGGGCGAGCTTTACGAGGTACGGTTGCGAGAACTCGAACGCGCACGGGAACTGCAGCAACACCTGATGGACGCAGTCGAGCCACTGAAGGAAGACCGGACATCGCTCGTTGGGATCGTCTGGGCCGACCGTGTGGCCGCAGCGGTCGGCGAACTTGTGCCCGAAGTCTAGCCACTCGCGCTCGACGAGAACGCGGAACCCGTTGAGTGTGCGGTAGTAGGGGTCGAGCAGCAGCTGGGCCATCGCAACGATCTGCGGGGTGCGGTCCCAGCCGTCAGAGCAGTGCACGAGCACCGGCCGTCCTTCCTCCTCCACGGTAGACACCGCGATCACTGCTGCGCGGAGCAGACCTGACATGTGTTGCAACCAACGAGTGTTCTCCAGTAGACTGAACCAGCTGGAATCACAACAAACAATAGGTAACCTTTTAGACTGGGGACAATATTTTCAATTGTTTTTATTATCAGTAGATCCCTGATGTAAAATTCCCTTGGCTATCAGTTTCAGCTTTATAAAGAACAAATTTACTTATCCCAAATAATTTAGTCTTTAGCCCTAAGTCTTGCCCTATCATTAATTGGCATTTGGATTGCTAATAGCCACTTACACAATTTAAAACTGCAAAAATCATCTAACGCCCAGAAATTACCATAGCAGTGGCAAAAAACTAATGCACTGTGCATTACAATTTTTTAAACACAAAAATCGGGTACGTATGTGTTTTTTTTTTTACTATTATTGGCTATGTTCCCAAATAACCAATGCTACTCAAAATTGTGGATAGGCCTACCCAGTACCCACTAAGGAAGATTTATAATGGAGGCAAAATTTAGATCAAGTTCCAGACATTCTAAGGACTGTATGTACCGAGTTTCCCAAATCCCGCTACCACTGTTTACCAAGTGTTCTGTTTGTGGCGTAGGCTGGTGGTGGAAGGAGAGATTATGGTTGCATCCGTGGCATCCCAGAGCTCATTCAATTTATATTCTAAAAATTTTATTCATTTCAACAACTACACGAGAAAGATATGAATTCTTGTGGTTGTGGAGTATTATTTGGATTTATTAGGTAACCTGGGTAGGCCTACCCTATGAGAACATCTGTACTACCCCACATCATTCTGTACTAGGGATGCACATTATTCACAACATAAGAAATCAATCCAAAGATGTAAATCTGTGATAATGGCAATGAAATGGTAACTAACAATTAATCATTAGTGAAAAGAAAGTAAAAAAAAGTGAAAATAAAAAGTAAATAACGTATTGGCCCGAATAAAGTACGGGGTTTTTATCCGAAAAAAATTCCTCCAAAATCGCACTCGTATTATAAGCGCGGACTAGACATTTCCAATGCTATTTCAACACGTTTGAATATCCCGAACCCTACAACGAGTTCCAACGATGGCCGACAGAGCGCGCCACGCGTACGCTCACTAGCGCCCTCTATGGCAAACGCGTTTCCTCCAATCGCAACGCTCGGTGATGGTGAGTTTGACCTTCAGAGATGCTAGCAAAGATGGAAGAAACTGAAACATCAAAAGTGTCAAACCACGCCAACTACGAGTTTAAAAGACGTAAAAAAGTGTTCAAATGAAATATTCTCCACATTCTTTCTTCAGGATAGTTGATCGGAAATCAGTGACATAGTCGCAAGAAAACCAATAAAGGATGTTTATTTTCGACGCCGTGTAAAAATTCACGTCTCCCTGTCCTCGCATCCAAGTCCTGTTATTGTTTATCGTAATAAATTACGTGGTAAGCGTTATCATACAAAAGAAGAATCAGTGAAAAAAATGAAGTTTCGGAATTGGATAATAAAATTCGCAAATAGCAAGCAGCCTTGGCCTACTTTAATACACGTGTAGGGCCTAGGCTGTAGACTTGCGAGGGCCTAGGCTAGGGCTAGAGGCTAGGCCTAGGCCCCTAGTCGATGTGATGTTTGGGCTAGGCCTAGGCTTAAGCTCTAGGCCCACACTTTTGCTTGGGTCTAGGCCTAGGCCTCGGAAAAATACTCACCAAACTAAGGTATAATATCAACTAAAATACATTTTAAAACTTTTATTTTTATTTTGCCAGCTTCATTACTTTTGTATTTTTTTTCTCGTTTTCTCTTCTCAAAATCACTACCCGTATTATATGCGAGACCGTACTATATTCGGGTCAATACGGTAATAGGAAAGCGTAACAACTTTATTCCAAGGGAACAGGACTCACTTTGGCTGGTCAGCTGCAGTTGAACAGAGCTGTCGGACGGCGTGGAAACTTTTGCGTATTGAGTGGATGTTGGCAAGGTTCATGAACTGAATGTCGCAGCTTGGATAGTATTCGGGACACTCGCATCCACCGCCTCTAGCCCTATTTGCCACCGCAGTTGTGTACGAGCGGGCATCCATTATCATCACTTTCTGTAAGAACATTGCAAACAAAGGTGTTTTAGTAGGCATACAATGTGAAGAGTTACAGTGGTGCTAATCAAGTGCTGATAAAATTAATAATATTAAAACAACAAACATGCCAATTGGATTGTAAGCCTATGTAGGGTAGGCCAATGGTTAATTTAATTTAGTATAAAATATATAATTTAGAAAGTGATATTCCACAACAATTGACTGTTCAACTGGCTTGTAAATAAATAAATAAATAATGGTGATAAATGTGCTTCTAACAACACGTAGCACATCTGCACATCAAGCAATCCACGACGTTAAGATGATCCATATAGATAGCTAGCGATTTTTGTGTTTGTTTTAGTTACCAGCGCAAACACCAGCAGCACTGTAGCTAGCATGTCCACAAAGATCGTACAGGCAAGCTATATTACCCAGTAGGCCTTATGCATTGATATTTAACTACTGTTAGGCTAGATTAGCAGTCGGTGGTCCACTTCCGTTACAATTGGAAGCCATCTTGAAATGACAGTTTACATGTTAATCAAATGGGAGCGATTTGAAGACCGAATATTTTTAAAGATGGCCGCCAGTTTGACAGCTGAGCATACTAGATTTTAACATCAAATGATTACTAAATTCCCTTATGCAATAACTTCTTATTGTTTCTGTTTATTCAATATCATGCTGCACAAGCTAAAACCATATCACACAATCCAGTAAAATACTTTATTGCTTTCAAAAAGCATAAATTAAAACGCCAAATCGCCATCTTGAACTGGATTTTCGACGCTTCAATTTGTTACGCTCGCGCCTGTGCGGAAGTATTGGACACTGCTAATCTAGCCTACTATAGGGGTTTAATATCAATGGCCTTATGTCAAAATAGAAGGCTCTAATCTCGAGGAGCCCAGTATATTACTATAGCTGCAGTGCTGCTGGTGTTTGCGCTAGTAACTAAAATAAACGCAAATGAGAAGCTGCTGCCCCCTTTACCCATTAGATTGTATTGATGTTTCTTTGCGTCGCGGACACATGCATCATACGTGGCAAGATTGGTAAATAAACCAAACCAGCAAACCAACTTATAATTTATGATTTTAACAGTAATTTCTTAAAATTAGGCCTACAAGGCAGTAAAATGCTATCATATTTCTTCGTACCTTTCCTCTGGTGATGATCTGTTCCGAATCATCTGTGCAGTTTGCAATCGCATCCATGTCCGTGGTGCATGGAGCTCCATCCATCATTGTTGAATGCCCTCTGTCAAAGGCGCAAGCGTCTGATAAAGCCTTCAACAGATCTTCATCCTCAGATGACCGCCAGCCAAGCCAACCAACCTAAGAGGTAAAAGAAGTCACATTATGATAATTACCTACGTTTAATTTTAATGTAGAAATAAATACTAATAGTAGTGCTGCGAGGAACCGATTTACCTAGGTAAGCCTGCACTAGTAGTGGTGGTCAACTACATTTTTCAATACCAATACTGGCATGATATATCTAACTAATTACTGTATCACAATCTACTAGATTTTTAAAATTATAGGGATGACATAGAGAGCCAAGATCCATAAGAAGGACCGGTTCTTCTTCTCTTAGGCCTATATGCACAAATTTATATTCTACACGTCATTATTCCGTGCAGTCAATTACAATTCCACGGGGCCCATGATTCTTGTTTCTTGTTGTTTTATAATGTTATAACAAGGATAAACAATAAATAATGATGACTTAGTCGCTAGCTGGCTAGGAGCTACCTCAACTCCCTTTCTTGCCCTCTGCTAATCAATCAGTCGACCGTTCTGCTGGCAGCAGTGGAGGGTCACTCGTAAGCAATGCTAGTGTTGTCAGCGAGTGCACATCATACGTTTGCAACTGATGCCAATTGCAAGCATCAAACGTAATAACATTACGCAACCACCAGACCAGATGTAAATTCATGAATTACTTGTGTTGCGACAAGAAATTATTTTATGAGATTTATTTTTGTATGCTGTACGGCACAAACAAATAATGACATTATTAAATGGCCTTTCATTAAAAATCACACTCGAAAATAATCTTGAAAATCTTGAAATTGATCAAATATAGGAGCTATTGACTTTTTAGCCAATGTTTATTTTGTTGCTTTATATTATAAGCTAATATATGTAAATAAATGCTACATACTTTCAAATAGTTCATATACATATCCCACTTGGTCATCACAACAAATAATCTAAGATAGATGAGTATTTTTTTATTTAACACGATAACTGTAGAGCGATGAGAAGCACATAATGACTGGCAGCTATCTATAAGCGCTGTCCCCCGACCCCCTAGCATTGCACTCATATGTAGCAAATCACTTAACACCTTGTTACACACAAACAGTAAAAAAAAGTTTGTAAAATCAGACGGATCTCAGATGGGCTGGAACCGCTTCCCAGTTTATCATCCCAAGCTTCCTATGATAAGGCTATCCTGCTATGTTTCCAATGTACTGTGGTGAAGAATAATGACTTGTCTTATCTTAAACATATTACGTTTCTATACGATATAACATCAGTAATGTAAAACATCACAAATTTGTACATTTCTGGACTAGCAGGTCTATAAAGAAAGTTGTTAAAGTTTGTACATTTCTGGACTAGCAGGTCTATAAAGAAAGTTGCTAAATTATATAAAATAGGGCCTATATCATTTCTACAACTTTGTAAGGTGGAAGCACACAAACCTCAGGCTGGCTACATCTCGCAATCACTGCTCCATTCCCCACATGTCTCCACACGATAGCAGGGATTCTCTTGGCACTTCTGAATCTTGATACCGTCTCCAAGACCTCGTCCGTGATGCACGCTGGTACCAACAGCCGTCTCGGATAGCTCGGGCACAGCTTGTATTCTAAGTTGGCTTCAGAAATTCTCCAAGCGCCATTCATGTCAAACTTGAGGCGTTTCACTTCATCATTGAAATTGAAAAACTTGTGAGTTTGGACTGCGCGTAGTCTAGATGTACTTTCCTCACAGCCTTCTTCATTTGACCAAGCGTAGAACGCAAACGCGAATATGTCTTCAATGTGTTTGCCAGGTGAGGTAGCTTTGTGTAGGCGACGAAACCAGTCCAAGCATAGCTCATTAGAAGCAAAAGTACATCTGAAATGGAAAAAAAACTTGCGGTAATATTAATTACAACGAAAATCAAATGGGACTCGATTCGTTGTAATGTGTGTCTGCGAGTTCGTCAAAGAATGATTGCGCTTAAATTTTAAACAACATCTGGAAACAAATTTGTGGGTGTTGTTAACATAATCAGCAAAATCTGTTACAATTCAAACGTAATAATAATTGATAATAATAAATAAATAAAAAATAATAAATTGAAAATAGGCTGAAAATATGTAGCATTTCATTCAATGGCAATGGCTTTTGTTCTTGAAAAAAATCATTTTTATCGAATCACGTTTTGAATGTCAGGCGGTGAATGCAGTGACCAAGGTGTATCGACACATCACCCTTAAGGTTCCCCAAAATTCCGCTAAGAGATTGAGTAAACCTTGAAACCTTAGAACTCATACTAGCTGTGTTTTCCATAGTAGGCCAATTTTATGCATTTCAAAAGATCTATATTGACATTTCATGAATAAAATATAAGATCATGTGAAATTCCAGCGTATAAATTTTAAACTAAGCCCAATCAAGTCCAATGTAATGTGAAACATGGTTCTATTCCTCGTCTGGGTTTTCCTAGTCATAAATAAAATGTTGAATTGACTGTGGATTAATATTTAATTACTCCTCATTACTTTAGTGTTGTTTGCAAGAGTAAAGAGCAATTTTCTTTATGCATATGCCTAGGAAGAGGTGTTAAATACAATTTTGATTTTTAGCAAAATACTCATTCGGGGTGGAAACTAGGGCCTACTTGAGATGAGTTGTTTTCACAAAAATGTAAAATTCACTTCTTTAAAGCATATATTATACATAGGCCTACTGTGCAGTACTGACCACTGACCGGTATTGGTACCATGAACAGTTGGAAACAGCAGAATTAAAGTTGTTAAGAAGTAGGGGCTATCAAGGGAGTTAGAACAATGGACACGATGAGAAGCAATGTAATCAGAAAACAATGGAAATAATCGTAGAACGCAAGATATTAAAGATACAACTTTCAAATGGTCAAATTTAATGGTCACAAAAATGTGTAATAAAAGTGGCAAGGCATCTACGAAAAGAGAAAAACTCAGTTTTGGTCTTCTCAGAAGATTGTTACTCCAGAAATAGACCTACAATTTTATGCATGGGTCTATTTTTGAAAACAACATTTCTTTTTAATTTAAAAATTGTTATTTGTTTTAATTTATTTTGGGTTGGATTTTATGTGTTTGAAAATGCCCATGTTTCAGCTCAATCTTACCAATTTGCCTAGAGAAGTTTGTATTGCGCTTACATTGGCAATGCTTTGTCTCTACGTCTACGAGTCGGGCAAGTGTTTGTTGGGGCTTGTCAGTCAGTGCCTGACCTTGAGTGGGGGGTGTTTCGTGCCACAATCGTGATCCTGTATTTTAATTGCGCATGTCACAGTGCAGTGCATCGGAGAAGAACGTGTGGTTTCCGATTCAGTTGCAAGACAGCTTATTCGCCATCGCAGACAAGCGATACGCCCCTAGCGGCCGCCCGTGTCCCTAGAGCCCTTGGGTTTAGCTGCTACGGCCGGTCAGCGGTTAGCGCGTGTTTCAATGGAGATTCAATGGAGACGAAAAAGTGTAAACGTTAAATAAAACGTCGTGAAATAAGCCGCAATGTACTTGTTAAACTGAACCTGGCAGAACCTTATTCGTCTAAACATTTCTTAATCAGGAACACACAACATAAATCATATAAATGTTTGGTAATACAGTAAAATATTGCAGAAAACGAATGATAAAATATGCTCAATGTTGGGAAATCATAGTTCAAACATTACATCAGTCGTGTAAAAACTAATCCAAGCTAGTGTGTTATTGCTATTTACAGTCATTATGTGTAACGGTAATCAATTACGTACTTTGTAAGTATATATACATAATAATTTCAACTTGATACTTTACAACCCGAACTATAATAGATAAATTAGGCGATTCTTCAACTCGTATGCCTGTTTTAGGATTTCGTTTTTGTTCATGTTTATGTGGTTATTCCATCCCATAGTAACTATGGTAACAAATAATGAACATAATTGAAATAAAAATTACGATGGCCTTCTAGTGTGAAGGTCTAGTCCCGGTCCTAGTCTAGTCTAGGCCTATACATGTATTGTATTGACAGTTATTATTCACACGCATGGCGCTAGAGAATATTTTTTACGAAATGGGCTAATGCTCATGTTATGTTTTGACATTGTGATCTTGGTCTTAATACAAAAACAATAATATAATAAATATTATAAATCGTAAAACAAAAGCAAACAATAAAACATGAACGATGCACACGTGCGAGCAACACAATAATGGGATAATACGGTTTCAGTCTTAGCAAAAATGACGAATTGACCAATAAACAAATAAAATGTCTTGAACAAGATCAGTCCTGGACCATGGACTTTTATTAACTAGCGTTATTGAAATATGGCACAGCAACCAAGTAACACTGCAGTTAGGATGTTGCCATTGAGTATAGAACGTTCTATTCTCAATGATGTTACACAGACTCTGTTATACAACTGATTTTCAGTGGGGGACAGTAAATCAAAGCGACCAAGCCAACCCTGTAGGCCCCGACGCAATCGACGAGTGAGCGATTAACTATTATTTTTGTAAATTATTTTGTAAATTATTGTTGTATTTTATTTGTATTTTACATGTGAGTAAGAGTAGGCCTATAATACATTAGGGAAGTATTACCTGAGGATCTGCTTTACTTTTTTCTTATTTGTTTATTTCAATCGTGTATCTCAACTGGCAATACTATTTTATGTTTTTCAAAATGAGAAAGGCCTACGTAAGAGAGATGATGTAGAGAATTATTTTTATATCACAATGCAGGATAGATATAACGAGCCATTGATGACAAATGGCTGCAGAAACAACACTGTTTTGTAGGCATGGTTCAACAATCTAGTTATTTTTGGAAGACTGTTCCGTGATTACTGATTCCAAAATATGTGATAATATATTATGGTCTCAGCTGTGCCGTTTTAGGCAAAGGATTTTAGCTTCTGGAATTAAAACTAACAATATAGTTATTAGGGAATAGAAAACATTGAAGCTAATATTGCATTGGTTTTTATTGGTTGGTAAAGGAATTTGGCATTTAGTGTTATTTTATTTGAACCAAATTATCTATGTACCGACGACTACTGATACTGGAATGAAACCTTTAATTAATACACTGAGTCGTCCTAGCAAATGAAAAACAATAGTAACGCCTTTTGACCCCCGCTCAAAATCAGTTCTTGTAGCTGAGAGCTGACTCTAAATAAGGATTGAATAACGCACGTTTAAAAATATATTTCACTGACCAGTGTTGACAATACGTTGCCCCCCTATGCATGGTTAGGCTTTCTTCTTTCCACTAAATTGAACTAACTAACAAAATCGTCATATTTCGCGGTGGTACAGTACAGAATCTAGGCCTGCTTGAAGTAGGTGAGCCTATACCTCCTCTAGGGGTGAACCCAAGGCGGCCGCCATCTTTGAAACTGACGTCACGCGCAGACGACCTTGAGATGGCGAATTGTGATGGGTAAACGAAAATGTGTTTTTTTTGCGAAAAGAAAATAATTTTTAGATTGCTGCGATGAAAGTAATGGCAAGGTTAAATGTAGGCTACTCTCCGTCACGCGGCCTTTTCAATTGAATACAGTGGGCGCACGGACATAAAAAACATGTGCAATCAAAAAAAAAACACAAATCCGCAATCGCTGGTGAAGCTACCAGTCATATTGACAGGTTTCTTTTCATCTAAAAACTTCGATGGAACTGAGTCAAAACTCGCTGCGTGTGAAGGTGTTTTTTGCATACAATTAAGTATAATCGGAGCTTTCGATCCATGGACTGTACATCTTCCGTACTGCGTACTTTATATGACAAAAAGTTTAGCTGTGCTAGAACAAAAACTAAAGGAATTGTGGTAGGCTAAACATGTTTGCTCCTCATGCAATGTATGTTATTGCCAAAGCTAAAACCAAACGTAAATGCTCGTTCCAAGAATATATTCGGCCAAAAATCGAAAATCATTATGGTATTAAAGATATTTATTATCCTCCATATCCCATTTCAAAGCAATCAAAAGTGACTAAAATACCTTAAAAAAAAGTTGCTAAAAAATTACCTGTGGGGCAATTTTTGGGGGACCCCCAAAACACCCGCGCTCCACTACTATGGTGTATTGTATTTGGTTTGTCCCGGTATTTATTTTCAGGAATATGGTCACCCTATTTTAATCGAGCTAAAAGTGTTAAAAAAAGTAATAACACAGAGTCGATCAAAAGTTGGAAACCAAAATTAAAAACATGCCCATTTAAAATGTTCACGATTGTTGCACCTTGCAAAAGTCTGGTGCCTCTAAGTATTATAGGGTGAAAGGCTATATTTTCTTGCAACTATGAAGTCTACAACACCATCATAATTTATTTACAATAACAATGAGGTTGTGATGCAATTTAATGTTAGTTTCCATTGAGATAAACACATTCAATGAACTTTGAACAAAAAAGTTCAAGGCCAGATAATTATGTTTTTCAAGCTCTAATTTAAACATTGAGAAAATAGCATTAGGCCTACTCAACCATATAATTGACATTATGTTGCAGAATAGTTTAGTAAAAGAGGGATTATATTTAAGCTAATGTCAAATATGATAGTCTAACATGGTTTTAAATTGAACATACTTTTATACTGCTATTAAAGGTGCATCCATGATTCCATATATCCTTAACATTCTACGGCAAGCGAGACTCACAGACAGGTGTGTAGGAAATCTTTTTTTTATGGAAGTGGGGGTTGGGGGGAGATGATCAGCTGATGAGCTTTATTTGCTTCTGCACAACTAGCCACAAGTCAGCACTCAGCACACACCCTCGGTATACTGGCCACTGGACTGCAACTAGTATTTCAGTTTTATGTCTTGTTGGCTTGATCCTGCTCAAGGTCAAGCCAACAAGTGGGGGAGGGGGGGGACTCCCTACACCCCTGCTTACTGGGCATATAAGAATGGATGCTTCCAAAGAGATTGGATGGGCAACGATGCTTCATCATCCACATGAGCTCCCCACCCCATCTCCTCTCAAGCTCTCAGATAAACTTAGGCTGTACTGGTAGAAGGGCCAACAAATCTTCATATTTTGCCACCTTTCAATTTGTTTTGATTTATTCCTACATGATGCGAGTCCAAGTAAACACAATGCGAGCATACCTTTGAACTCAACTATTCACCGTAGCCCGTCGTAGCAATTGGGCCTAATAATAATGCACAAAAATTAGAAAGACAGATGAGATGGCAAAACAACTTGTTGAGCTCAGGGGGTAAAAAAATGTGTTTGCAGCCACAAGCCACTGTCAAAACTTATACCTAGATCCCACCTGGCACCACCAGGGTTCCCAACAAAAAGTCAAAAAATAATTTCCCTGACTTTCCCTCGCCAATTGATCAACATTTCCCTGGCCAACTCGCTCGGTGTTACAACTTTTAAAATTAATTAGCACATCATTTTAGTGATGAAAATTTAAAATGTAACATTTTATTACTGACACTACCCTTGTTATTATTACTACAATATTATATCAATACATTATAAACATTTTATATGATTTTTTTAAATGCGGCTTCCTCCTCCCGTTAGACGCACACGTTCGCAACACTGTCACTAGATTCTTCGAATACTGCTGCTTGGTGGCAACACTCGACACTGGCACAAACAACTTTCCCTGTCTTACTAGCATTTTTGTTCATTTCCCTGACTTTCCCTAACCAGTTTTTATTTCCCTGTCTTTCCAGGTTGTTGGGGACCCGCACCTCATTTTGGTGACTTGAGAAAAATGCAAGTTTTTAAATCAATCGTAGCCTAGGCCTATGTTGTGGGATAAATCGGTGTTGCTGTTAATCACCGTTGCGATTGAACCAAGAGAATAGAAGCTTCGTAATTGTAAACATCCCTCAACCAATCAGAATTGCCTATTTTAACGCCTAGCGCCCTTGCGCTAGAAATAAGAACCAAAGTGCAAAATATTGCCTAAGATAGCTGTCATTGCTCCTGTAAGTGTAGAATGTTGATTCTCGAGTATTTAATGATATGAGTAAGCGTAAGCTAGACAAATTTGTTAAACATATATACAAATAACTGTTCAACACAAACATCTATTATTACACTCTAACAAAGATACTAACAAAAGACAAATAATAAATCTAAGTCACGGCCATGTAAAATTAAAGCTTGCATTGCCTGAAATTACTAAAATATGCTAAAAGTGAATGATAGGGGCGTTAACGTAACTAATTATCAAACCACAAGCATTTCCGTCGTGGGTGGAAACGTACATATATCATAACGTGCGTTGTGATGTAGGCCTAAAACATGGATTCAGTTCTAAATGTACGTTTTGAGTGTCACGTGACCCGCCAAGTCACCTGTTTTGAGAAGTAACTGCAAACGTCAGTTTTAAAAACTTGGGTCCCTGGACTGGAGTAGAGAAACTAAGGGATTCTGGATAAAATAGAAGAAACACGGACATAGAAAATCATGGAGAGAATAGGAGAGGTTGACAAGAAAAATGTGTGAAAAGAATGTACACTAGGCCGCATTGAGGAAGAAATGGAAATATGCAAGCTACAGAAGAAATTCAGATAAAGGAGGTAGATAGTACCGTATGCAGATATGCCAAGGAAATAAGGCTATTAATACCATATGCTATAATGCAAAACAAACCTTAATGAGCGGGCATCTTTGCAGCCGATGTAAAGGAAGAAGATTTCTCGGACTTCCAACAACTCGATCAATCCCAGCGGAATGTTGTAATAAGTATCCTTGAGTTGAAGGAACAATCGATAGTTGGACAAAGCGAGGACACCATCCGATGTCCGGCCGATATATTCCACGGATTCACCGCAGAGAGGAGAAAACGGAATCACAAGCGAGGCATCCTCGGACTCCAACGTTGCCTTTGGGAATATTTCCGTTGCTCGTACATGACAGATTGACTGGAGACTGGACGGTTGGTCTGAGCTCTCCATCATGACGGCTGAGGGCACAAATAAAATATATATATAGGCTAGTTTGTTAATAAGCAGTGGCTAATTTCTAAAATAATATGTGGGCGGGTGCTCGAGGCTGAGGCTATATTATGAAGAAATATTTAGAACTTCCCATTGACAATAATTGTTTCGGGAAGAAGAATGTTTCTCGGTGTACAACCCAGGGGGGGGGGGTCTGGGAGTATGCCCCCCAGCTTCCATAATATTTTTCCATAATAAAATTCCATAATAATCTGTGTAGTGTAGTGGTGTGTGTGTAGTGTGTAGTAGTGTAGGCCTAAGCCACATTTAATCGCCTCAGAATTTTTTTAATTTTTACCATTCCAAATGGTGGTACCTATTTTACTAGATGTAGTGTGGTTTGGTCGATAATTAATGTTTTAATTAATTTAATTAATGTTTGGTGGTCAGTTCAAAGGCAACAGATATTCGTTGCAGTACTGTTCCATCCATTCAGATGTATAATGCAGCTACAATTCAGAGATTAAAATGTACCCGTCCTGATGGTCTTTGGTTAAGACGCTCACCTGGAATGTGGGAGACCCATGATTCGAATCCCGGTTGGGCGGACTTTTTTAATTTCTGAATTGTAGGCCTAGTAAATAATATCTGTAGTCAGTACAATATTTTGTCATTTCAAAATTTCAGGAACTACGAAATAAGCCGACAGGTCCATTTTGTGTGTTATGGGGCACTGGCATGACTATTTCCCAAGGTGTGCGAAAACAAACATAACTTACCATCCAAGCAAGGGTGGGGGGAAGACGAGGTGAGTGTATGCCTCGCAAGGCGCTTTTTTTGGCTCGAGGTACTTTCAAAAGCCGATTTGGGGTAGTGTGCAGAATAGGGTATAATACCCCTATAAAATTGTAAGTTTATTTTATGATAGGGCTACCCTTATTTCCAACCAAAAATTAAAACATTACAAGCAGTAGTATATCCAGGAATTGTCAATTGTCTAGAGAAAGGTAAGGGGCCGGCCTTGCAAATATTCGGGTGTGCTGGAGTAAAGTTCCAGTTCTGCAATGTTTTGGCCGAGAGGCCGAAAATTCAAATGTGCTACTTTAAACGCCTACAAACTGTTAAAAATGTTTTCTTAATTTTGGAAGAGGTAATTTAAAACTCATCGGCCTATAATCGCACTTTTGTTATATGTTAATTAGGATCAAACTCACAACTCAAACATTGTAAATTGTAGGTCTATTTTGACTAATTACATTTCAAAAAGTAAGTGAGGCGTCCACTCATGAAAAAATAGTGAGGAACGATTGGCCCGCGTTCCGACTGAAATTAACCACTGTTAATGAGGATTTTTGGTCGTAAATATTCCTAAAATTAAGAAAAATGTATTCCTCACAAAATGACGTTTGAGATATACATAGGCCATAAAAAGGCGGCAGCCAGCTCTGCGCCCAAAATTTCTTTGAACGATAATGTTGGAACTGTATCTAGCCCAACAACTTCATATCATCCATAGCCCCAGGTAAGATAAAAATAACATAAATTCCCACACCCTTTCTGTGTATTGAATCAAATTTTGGTGAAAATGTCAATTACAATCTTAAAACATTGGCAGACAATTACCAATAGAACCATTTTTAATGTTCCAAATGTGCTGGTACATACTTCATTGAAGCATTGCAAATCCTAGGTTTGTACGTAATGTTATTTGTGAAGGCCTATATATATCTACTATGTGCATAATTCCAGTCTGCCGATTTTTTCAAGGTACGAGCGAATTCCAATTGCTACTTTTCACCCACAAACTTAAAATTTTTCTTTAAATTTGAAGAGACTTTAAACTCATAGGCCTACATGACTTTGTTAATAGTATAGTGAGTCACAACTCACAACATTGTAATTGTAGGTCTATTGACTTTATAATAATTATAACATTTCAAAAAGTAAGTGAGGCGTCCGCCCATGAAAAAATAGTGGGAGGACGAGTCCGCCCGCGTCCGACCTGAAATTAACCACTGTTAATAAGGATATTTTGGGTCGTAAATATTTCCTGAAAATTAAGAAAAAATGTATTTCCCTCACAAAATGACGTTGAGATATACAACTAGGCCATATGAATAAGGCGGACAGCACACTCGGTCTAAATAGTCTTGAACTTGAATAATGTATGGGACTGTATCTAGGCATACAACTTCATATCATCCATAGGCCCCAAGTAAGATAAAAATATACATAAATTCTACACCCCCAGGCCCTGTGATAGTGGAATCAAAATTTTTTTGAGAAGGTCCAAATTACAATCTTAAAACATTGGGCAGACAAATAACCAAATTAGAACCAAATTTTAAAATGTTCCAGGATGTGCTGGTACATACTTGCATTGAAGCTTGACAAATCCTAAAGGTTTTGTCGTAATGTTATGTGTGAAGGCCTATATATATCTACTATGTGACCAACTCTACACAGTCGCCGAATTCTTTCAAGGTAAGCTGTTGGCTCCTAGCCTATCAATCTTTCCCCATCCAACACTAAATTTTATAATTAGGGACTACTTGTAGGCAAGAGATGATAGGCCTAATAAGTTGTAATTATTATTTGAATTGAACTTTAATACAATTATTTTAAAATTCAATTTGTTTTTAGTTTATTTTGTTATGCCTAAGAGTGCATCAACCGTTGGGGGTGAGGTTCCCACGCCATCGTTGTAGTCGTCGTGAAGGGAAATGGGTAGGCCTACAAGGTAATGACGACCAGATCTCGCCTCTAGCTTTGGGATGTAGAAAGCACCCTTACTTACTCGCCATTCTTTGCAAGATGTACTGTAGGAGGCTGGAGGCCTACTTATTTTTTTCACCTTATACAATTACTCTGGGCCAAATTCTACCCTGGGCCCAGACAGGTTTAAAAAAAATTAAACCACGGATTTTCAAGACACTTTGAATTTGATTTGAAGGGAGTATACTGTATTTGAAACTAAGGCTCACCGATAGCCAAGATTCACCAGCCAATGACGTCAACATTGGCAAGGTGGCTTTGGAACAGATACATCTCTAAACATTATCTTACCATAGCCCTACCAATACTGGCTTTATGTATTCTAGGCTAGACTACTACTGACTTAAATTTCATATTGCTAATTATCAATATTTTAAAGTTCAAGGCTAAGAAACGAATGACTGATAAAGAGCAACAACAGCCAGATAACAAATAGATCTAGGATTAATCATGTAGGCCTGGCCACCACAGTCTAATAATAGCCTGTTTGTTGTTGACAAAACACAGGAACACTGAAAACACGGAATAATTGGTTATCTTAGGGGGATAGGCCAACAATACATAGGCTACAGGCCTAGGGGTAATGTGGGTAATTGGAAACACTTATAGTGTTTTTAAACTTTGACCTTATTTGTAGGCTAGGGTATTGATAGGAGAGAAAAAATGTAAGGAGCAAAATTGCACATTGGGATGTAAACTAAATCATGACACCAACAAGAATTTCATGGAAGAATATTGTATGGTATTTTTATTGCTTTTTTTTAACTCAAATTTGTTTCCAATTACCCCGGATATTGGGGTAAATGGAAACAGCCATGGTACCACTCATTAGGGTAATTGGAAAAAACAAACCATTTTAAGCTGTGATTCTAACACAAAAAGAATTAATACTTTATGATACTAACTGTAGATTTTGTGTTATTTAAAGAAAACTTTCCATTGCAACGCAGAATTGTACAGAAAATCTCAAAAGCATCACAAGCATGAAAATAGGGCTGTTGTATAAAAAAAACGTATTTTGCATATAAATAGCAATGCAATTAGCACTTAAAATTAAATTTACAAAAACTACGTCAATAGATAGGTAGCTAAATTACTAACAAAAACAAAACATGCATCGACTGGGCAAATGGAAACGTTACTGCGGTTTTTTGGATTTCCTGTGATTTTGAAAAAAATAAGAAAATTTGCACATCTCTTCAATGGCATCTTGGTGTGGGTCCAAGAAAAAGTCCACAATGCCACAATCTTTATTGGACCAGCAAATATGACACCTATTAATACCGGTACCGAATTGTGGTCATCTCTTTGAGAGTATCTTCCTTCCAAAACATGATAATCTGAAGCCTAAGTAAGAAGGCTGTGTAGTCAGACACTATTGCCAACTTACCTTACTTTAAAACCAAACATTTAAATGTGTTTCTATAAATTTACCCCTGAAATTTGTCCATAGCTTAACATGGATCTTTTGGCTTTGTTTCCAATTCCCCTGTGTGTTTCACACTACACCAAATTCATGTTTCCAATTACCCCCAAGTATGAGATAGGCCTAATAGGGGAATTGGAAACATTGCTCATCAGGAGAAACTACGGTAATTATCTAAATTTCACCTGTACCATATTGTTGACTAATTTCCATCCAAGAATAAATTTCTTAAAAACAAAATAAGGACCATAACAGGGGCAATTTTGAGATGTGTTTCAAATTGAAACAAGTTTTTTGTTTAGAGGTTGGTTGCATTGTGTATGACATGCACATCATCTAACAGAAGAAGCTGTAACTACAAGTTGCACATTTTCCATTATAGTCTGGACCATGTGTATACTAACAATTCTTTTACAATTTTTGAAACTTCAACATAGCGCTAGGTCACTGACAGAAAGTTAAAAACACTTATATAAAGGGGATTATCACTATTAAGCCGCCATCGTCCTCGACTCATCCATCCCCTGTTTCCCCAAGCCCCCTTAATCTATGTCACGACTACCACCTACACTCCGCATTCTTGCCGCCTGCATGGGCTAAGCGCCACAGAAAGGAAACCCAAAATATATACCACCATGTCGACCACATTAAATAAATTGTGAATGAAAACTAAGGCCCTAGGCAGGTAATTATAACATTACGTAATTCTTTTTGAGATCTATGTATTCTCAAGTACTAAGTCATGATGATGAAGACAACATGGTCTTAGAAACGTTGAAAATTAAATAAAGATACCAACAACAAACAAAAACTAAAAAAAAAAACATTCCTGAGATGAATGGTATTTTATTTTGCCAATTTTGCAGTATACTGATACTGTCACAAGAGCATTGTAAACTAGAAACACTAGGCTACAAAACAGAGCAACTACCTAGGCCTAATAGCTATGTTTACATGGAGAATTCAATACGGTATTGAATACAATTCGACCTCTCAATCCTCCATGTAACCACTTGGAACAAGGATCGGATCGGTTGAATCCAATCCCCCAAAAGTTGGGATCGGATAGAAAATAAGCATGTAGACTAAACAGTTTTGACTTTTGAGTATTGGATCGAGTGCACTTCAGTAAGAAAGAAGGCAGTGATGAAGAAGTTTACTACATAGCTACCGCTGGCATAGGCCTATTGAATCCGTGTTCGATTCTTGACATTGTAGCCTAAACGCGAGGCTACCTACCTCAGGATCCAATCCAATCCAATACCAATAGGCCTCTACAGCATTGAATCCTTTGTAAACGCATCTTGAGAGTTGAGATACGGTAGGCCTACAACCTTTAGCGAGAGCATTATAATTAGCTCAAAATAGTGGTAGAACTGTAGAAGAATATTGTTAAGTGTGATAGGCCTAGGTAGGTAGGCCTACCGGTAGCATTATTTTCTTTCTTTCCCAGGGCTGTCCAAAGTAACTAAAAATTAAAATGTGTAGATTACAAAAAAATGTGGGACTGATTATGAGGATTATGCACTAGTAGTACGGTCATCGACAATACCTCCTAACATCTAGGCCAGGGTTGCCGTTTTAACGGATTTTGAGGGTGCAGAACGGATCGACGGATTTTTGTTCCAATTTACGGATTTAAAATACATTAAAAAAATAGTAAAAATATTTTTGATACCTAGCCCCTTTATAAAATATCAAAATTTACACCAAAAATGCAAAATTTTGTAATTTTGGTGGAGGTGTCGGGTAGGTAGGGCCTACCTAGTCGAAATTAAATTAATCTTAGCTGGATCATGGTGGAGGTGCCGGGTCATAAAGCGCAGTTGTGAGATCGTACAAATCGTTAAAAATGCATTTATGGTGATACCTTAATATTGCAACCCTATTTGGCCTCAACTCATTAAAAATAGGCCTAGGCCAACTCTTTAATTTTTTTTATATTTTTAATTTTTTTTAGAACATAGGCCCTAGGCCTAGGCCCTACATTATGATTAGAGGTACGTGTATATAACATTTTCAAGTGTCAATTTATAGCGTTTTGTAGCATCTATTTTTTGGCCACCTTCAAAAACGGGGGCGCTGAAGCCGAATGGAACAACGCCGAATCGATCATGTGTAGTGTACGTACCACGCTACTCTTTTGTGTTGGAAAAGAAAGGTTAGGAGGAAAATTGGCAAGTACACTACACACGATCGATTCGGCGTTATTCAGGCGTCCCCAATTCGGCGTTATTCAGCGCCCCCGTTTGTTGTGTAGCTATGAAGTTTTTCCATGTATTTTTATTTTGAAATTATGTCATCAAGGTTGAATTAATATCAATTGAATATAAATGTGTAGTATGAATAAATTATAGAAACTGTGTAAAATAAAATAAAATAGGACTGGAAAACCATATTTTTAAGTGAAAAAATAGGCCTAAGGCCTATCGCTTTGTAGCATCTATTCACACAACACTATTTTCACGTACCGGTAGGCCTACTTCTAGCCTACGGTAATTATGATATATGGATTTCATATCAAAGTTGGTACATTTAGGCATTATAACTCTTAAAAGGATTTTTAATTAAGGACTTGGATGTTTCATTTAAGGATTTCTAAGGATTTTTGATGTGCTCAAACAGGATTTTTATTTTTTCTTGGTGGCAACCCTGATCTAGGCTCATAGCCAGTCTTAGGAGTTTGCATTCCTTTTTCAGGAACTTGAATGGTAATGCATTACTTTTCTTACATCAGGAACTTGTAGGTAACGTGAAAAGTTACTATTTCGTGGGAACTTTGAACGAAATTAACGTTCCTTTACAAGTTCCTTTTGCTGTCGTAATTCCGTCTTATTTAAGTACCTACCTATCCGATATATCATAAACTCTGACCTAAACTATAAGAAAAACTTGGGACTTTCTGTGATTTTGAAAATGGCTCCACTCCCTTGTCAGATTCTTAGTTGTGGAAGGAAACGGATTCCCTAAATAAATTTTCGTCAGTTTTTTTATTTAGGCCCATCATTAAAGCATCATTCACAACTAGGTAGGGCTAGTTCTAAGGCGTAAGGCGCAAGGTCTAAGGTGTAATATTTTGTATTGCCAAGTATGTGTTGCAATCGGAATTCGTTCACAACTCGTCCTAAGTCGCGAGGCTTAAGTCGTAGCGGATTGCCCAAAATCCAATTCTTACGACTAGGCCTTATGACGAGCCAATCAGAAAATGAGCTGTGTGTGTGAGAGTGTAGAAAAGAGAGAGAAGAGAGGGTCTAATAGGTAGGCAGTTGTAAACGACTTAAATTTCTTACGACTTAGGCCTACACCATGGGACATTGACGTTGCGCCTTACGCCTTTGAACTAGCCTAGTTGTGAATGATGATTTACTAAATGAAAGTAATGATAAATTAACTCCTACGTATATTATGATATGATGATTTTAAAAGGAACGTGAAAGGAACTAAGTTCCTTTTGAGGAATGTCTCAGTTCCTTTCTTTGAAAAGGAACGGGAACTTGGAACAGTTCCTTTCTAGGCAGAAGTAGGCCTAGGTAATTTAGGCCTAACTTTTCACATTTCTTTTTTTGGGGGAACGTGCCCAAGACTGCTAATAGGCCTAGTTCCTTCCAAACAATCATCGCATCATTCACAACTAGTTCTAGGCCTAAGGCGTAAGGCGCAAGGTCAAAGTCGCATTGTGTAAGTCGTAAACAAGTGCAGTGTGGCAGAGAGGTAGCGTAGTTCTATGCGAAAGGTCTGCGGTTCCAATCTTCGTTCTAGGTCTTTTTTTAAACCATTTATGTCATTACATTCGGCCTTGACGCGGACGCAATTCTACGTTAGAGATAATAAAAGTGTGGCAAGATTCACCCTGTGCCAACGACCGTGTCGAGTGCTGAGTGCATTTATTGTAAAATTGAGGATTCATTTCATTTATAACGTAACATAGAATGAAAGTAAAAAACAGAACGGAAAGAAGTGCGTCCATGTGTAATGTTGGCCTAGTGCTTAGCCATAGTCCTATATTCAGCCAATCACCACTGCTAGGCCTAGCCTAGGTAGGCCTAGGCCTATATTGTCAGCACTTCATGAACATGCAACACAAAGGGCGTCATAATTATTTGGCCTACGATGTGAAAAAATTTGTCAAGGCATTTTTCAAGAGTCTACTAGAAGCAACTGACCGTATAGGCCTACACATTCATATAACGCTGACCAACAGTCGGTCACACTCACATCACAGGGTTCCCACTTTTTTTTTAGAATCAATTTCCCTGACTTTTCCAGGTTTTCCAGGTCTAGTTTTGCTTAATTCCAGGTGTGATACACGCCCCCAAATAACTTGCCGGGAAGGGAATGCAGCACCCCCTCGATACGCTCTAAAATTTATTTCCCCGTACTTCATCAGGGCGGAACTTTGTTTCGTGGGCCCACCCGCAAAATTTCTACGGGGAATCCCCTAACCCTAACAGACACACACATACATAGGCTCATTGTTGAATTCAGGTTTTTCATCCCGGGTGGGCTATATAATATCCCAAGGGTATTATATAGGGACCAAGTACGGGGGGTTTGGGGGGCCTCCCCCCAACAATAGCGGCGCAGGCGAAAATTTTGAAAATCAGGTTTTTAGAGTGCGTTTGGTGCGTTTTAGAAAAAAGTTGTGGGTTGAATGCAATACCAAAATAATGTAGTTTTTGTGTTATTGTGTTGTGGACGCTTGACTAAATATCAGCTAGATTTCACCTTCAAACCGCTAGATTCCTAAAACGGTTATTTTAGCAACGAAACAAATGATAGAATTTTTTAATTTTTCTGACTTTAGAGTTGGGAAAACATTTTCACAAATTTGTTGAAAATATGTTTTTTGAGTAAACCAAATAAGCCTAGATAAATTAAATTCCCATTTTCCCTGACTTTTCCAGGTTTTTTAATTTTTTCATCAATTCCCTGACATTTTGACTCATGTTTTCAATCCCATGACTTTTCCAGGTTTTCCAGGTCGGTGGGAACCCTGCATCACTAGGCCTATGTGCCACTTTCATAGAGGCCTCTACTTAAAACGTAGCAACAAAATTGAACATTAACAGCCAAGGCCCTAGCCTACAGATCGGTACTTATTCGGCTAGGGGGGTCCAACTTTTATATACACTGTACGGCCATTCCATAGCAAAGTGAGCCTGACAAGTGAAAAATAATTTTTACCCAGTAGTTTATTGATGGGTCAAAAATTAAAGTCAAAACTCCACTGAATTTCAAAATGTCTTTGCTTTCTTTGTGGGTAGTAAATTATGTGTTTTACAGTGCTAAACTTTTCACTCTGGCAGTCTGTCTTCATATTACAGAAAGAGCTATCAGGAACATGCTTCATCTTAATCGCTTAGAATCTTGTAAAAATCATTTTAAAAATCTAAAAATCTTAACTATGCCTTGTTTATATATCTTGCAACTTTTGACATTTATAAAGACTAACATCAATGAACTGGAAACAAACAAGGACACACACTCGCATAACACGCGTCAAAAAAACTTCCTCCGAATTCATAGACAAACTTCGGTTCAATGCCAAAAGAGTCCAGTTTACCAGGGAACCTTACTTTACAATGCTCTACCATGTGAGATTAAAGAATCCACTAGTGTATCCTTATTTAAACTTAGGTTAAAAAATATGTTAATAAGTGAATCTTTTTATTCTGTTCAGGAGTACAAAGAAAAGTTCCTTAGCATTTCATGTTAAATTGTTGTTGTTTGTTGTTTTATTATGCTATTGCAAACAGTGATCACCTTTGATCACCACATTCTTAAATTCTACTGGGTATACTTCCTCATCTTAAATAATTATGTTACATGTTTCGTATATTATAAGTTATTATTGATACTAGCCTTGTTTACATGGAGGACTGGGTCCAGTACTGTACTGAAATTTAAGTACGGTTACAATGTCCTTGAAGTGTTTACATGTCAAGTACCCAACTAGAACTGAACTGACATTTGGTGCAGTATCGACGCCATCTTACGGCGATTGCTCAAAACATCACTGTTACATAACCTTACTTTCATGTCATTTTCGTAGATACGGGTAGGATTGAATGCCAGGTCTAGGCGTGGATGATCTACATTTTAAGTTGGAGCCCAACGAACAGAAGTTAAAAATAGATTCAACATTTTAAAACTTATTTATTGACATTTGCAATTAGGCTGTATGTTTTTCAGTTCGGTTCCCTCTCAGGAAGCTGTTTACATGTGAGTACTCAGTACGGTATTTCGGTTCGGTCCCACCATTTCGTCGGACCGAACCCAACCGGTCCGGTACCTGATTTCATGTGTTTACATGTGGTACTGAGACCAAAAACCGTACTCAACTCCGTACTCAGTCCTCCATGTAAACAAGGCTATTGACTCTTTTCCTATTAGCATGTTATGTTAGTGTAATATCTTATGTATTGTATTATATTCCTACAGCTAGGCATAAGCCTGCAAACATGTTTACTCTATAAGGCACCCTATTATACAATTCCTTAAAAGTGTAGCACTATACGTAAATTGTAGTTTTTATTATTAAGATTTTACTATTTTTTTTTTATTTATTGCTTGTCACATGAGGTGCTATCTGACTTAGCCTACTTGTCTCCTTACTCAACTTTAAATGTACCTAGGCCTACAATTCAACTATGTTTGGATGGTTTAGGTACATAACTCTTTGCACATCTCCTTAGAGATTAGATTAATTTGTAAAAAAATTGTCTTAAATGAAGAATAAACTTATCTTATCTTATCTTAAGTCGGTGTAAAGTTATTGCTTTTATTTTAGTGCCACATCCCCTAAATTGTAAGCCCTCCAATTTCTTTTAGGTCAGCTGTGTGAAGTTCTTTCTTTTGTATATCAACACTTAATGATGTTGTGAAGTATTTTAGTTGGAAAAAACTGAACACAAAGTAAGTTTTACTTAAATTTTGTATCATTAAAGATGTTATGAATACATGTCACACCCGCAACACAAAACTACAATAAACTATGATAGTGTTAAGATTATGGCTAACAAAAGTTGGAGAGTAGGCCTACTTTATTTTAAGGTTAGGTTATATGACTTATCATATCCAACAGAGAAAACTGAGATGCACTGACTAGAAGTGGTTGAAATTGTGTTGCGGGTGTGACATGATTATTGAATTGCATGATAATGCCAGGGCTACAGTCAAATAGGTAAAAAAAATTACCCATTAGGCCTACCTAGTTTAGGTAGCCTAAGTAATGCACATATAACGCACGCAGTCAACAAATTTTGAAAATGAAAAAGAGAATTAGGTAGGTGCCGGAAAACGAATTTGTACTTTCAAGTCAACTTTGCTGAAAATTTTTCGGCAATCATTCAAGACGAGATTCAGAGCACTCATTGGAGTCATGATCAAATGACTGTTTTTACAGCCTGCGCTTGATTAAAAGATGACGTTAAGAGGTCCTTCGCGGTTGAAAGTGATGACTTGACACATAACAAACATGCAGTGTGGGCATTCCTCAAAAAGATTTTTGCTGAACTAAAAGTCGAGTTTCCTAAGTTAACAAAAGTGATTATTTTTTCGGATGTCTGCGCTTCCGTCAACAATCCTGCCCTAGATATTAACGTTGGTGATTTTGTCCTCGTTTCACTTGCGGTAAATGGGGAAAAAATACCGACAAGCAGTATTATACTGAAATCGTAGCATTTGATGATGAAACCAGTGAAGTAACCCTTAGGCTAAAGTATATGCATGCATCCTAGTGGCAACTAGCTATTGGGTATGGCCCGATATTGTGAATAGGTCATGCGAGAACAAAGACGTTATCAAGAAGATGGTATCTCCTCCAATACTTCACAACAATCGTGGGCAATTAAGTTCGTCAGTGATTAGGCATGCATGAATAATGATAAAGCTGCATTAATTATAAATGATAAGACATTATTAGTTAATCTCTTTTTATGCTATTAGCCCCTACTTCAAAGTTTTAACAAAAAATAATCAGTGACGAGGACCCGTAGGCCTATTTCATTAAAAAAATTACAATGCAACACTTTATTTTATAATAGGCTACCTTTTTAAATATCATATTTAGCATGCATATTGTTGTTGTTGTTGTTGTTGTTCTCTCCTCTACTATTGACGGTTAGTCGGTGGTAGATTAATCTTCCTTCCTTCCCTCATTATATTCATCCCTCTTAATCAATTATATCTTGCATCCTTCATCTTTTTAGTAGAGTCCCTTCTTATTATTATTTCTTGCCTTGCCTTATTTCTGTATTTGTGCTTTGTGCTTTGTGCCTTCAGCCTTGCTTCCTTTGTTCCTCTCATTTTCCTTCATCCCTCTCATGAATGAATGACTGATCTCTGAGAGTTTGATTGCATTCCTCTACAATCTCTTTTTATCCCTCTTTCTTTCTTCTTAATCTAGTCAGGGTGAACCATAGGCAGTGGCTTTAGAGCTTTTAGTGACTTTTTAAATCCTTTTAATATCCTTCTTTTCCCCTACCCCCTCTGTCAGGCCTTTCCACTCTACCACCGTTCTGGCCATGAACGCGTTCCTTCCACATCAGTTGCCCAAGTCCCTCTCTGATATTTCCAATTATGATCCCCTCTTGCTAGGTAATTAGGCTTTTTAGGAGGCTATTCTTTCTCTCCCCCCCCTTCCTGAGCTCTAGTCACCCTGAAAATCTTCCCTAGTCTGTCATCTCTTCTTCTATCCTCCAGCTGCCCCCATCCTAGCTCACTTACCATACGCTGACACTTTCGTATTCCTTACTAGCTGTCCATTTACTACTTCTTCCTTCCAAGTATTCCCCTTTTCCCAAAGCACCTTCTTGCAGCTCTTTTCTGAATTGCCTTATCTCTCTCTACTTCCCCCTTCCTATACGGGTCCCATATAGCTCCGCGAAACTTACATTAAAGTATTGAGTATTCATAAAGTATGTAAGAAAACTGCCAACCAAATAGTATCTACTAAAAAAACTCGTATTTAATGTTATATTTTGTGCACTACGTCACACCGCAAACATTTCTGTCACACCCGCAACAATCTTCAAAACCATCATAAATCGTCTTTAAATTATTTGAGCCACTATTCCTTGTATTTTTTTTTAAGGGTGTTCTATAATGCTTTGGGAAAAAAATATTTGCCTATCCAAGGGGACCTATATTCACAGACTTTTGCACTTGTTCATGTAAGGGTTGGGAAATAAAAGTGGCAAAAGTGTCACACCGCAACACTGTTTTAATTTTATTTACTGATATCCTAAAGTCACAGAAAGTTGAAATTTGGGTAGGCCTATTTCTACATTTATGGCAACAAAGAATGTATACAATGTCTTGGGTTTCAATTTGTAATTTATAAACACTTGGCAGGTATTTTTAAATTGTAATGTGTCACACCCGCAACTATGGAATGGCCGTGTAACGAAAAGGATTTCGGGTGCGCTCTTATAGATTGTATCCTAGAACTAGCCCTAGGCTAGCGCGGCGCACTGTAGCCAGCGGAAAGTTCGGCTAACCTAACAAAAGTACACCTTTAACACAAGTAGGCCTCCTAGTAACAAGGCAATATAGCAGTGTTAACAAGGTGTACAAAAGTTGGACCCCCCTAGCCGAATAAGTGCCTACAGATCTACATTATGGCGTTGAAGGGGGAGGATGGGCCTATGCTGACATGTCAGGTAGCCCTAAGCCTAGGCTAGGCCTAGGCATTTAGCTAACGTTTAAGCCCTGCACTAAGCATAGGCTAGGCCTAGTCTCGTAACTTAGTAACGGGTCACCTTGGTTTATAAACCCAAAGGCTAGGGCCTAAGGACTAGAGCCAAGGCCAAAAGTGCCCCTAGCCTAGGCCTAGGCTAGAAACAAGAGCAAGATTAACTTGGGATGACAAATTAAGTTCAAACGGTTACCTACGTTTCCTTCATCAAGCCTAGCTAGGCTATGAGCCTGAATTTCAATCACATTCTACGGCTTATTAATAAAATGGGCCTAGGCCTATTAAGCTGTCGTTAAAACAAAAGTCCAAGGCTTTTCTATCACGCAATCATGGCCTATTTCGTAGCCTGTCTAGGCTAGGCCTAGCTAGGCGTAGGCTACCAAAAGGCCGAGCCCTAAACGTCTAAGTAATAGCCCCAGCACAAGCAAAATAAACTTACCACAACGCATATGAAGCGAGAATGAAACCAATATCACACGCACTTGAACATCAGATATGAAAAATTTAGAAATACATCGCTAAAATACTAATAAAATGTAAATTTGCATGACGTACGACAGCTGATTCTTTCCAGAAAATGGAGTTATGGCGGACAACATGACGTCAGCTTTATTGTTGAGGTCACGTGCTCGCAGGTAGTTCTACAAGCTTATGTTTTTATCCGACAGATGCCACCAGTATTTTCATTTCCATATCCCACAGCCCTTTCAGTAATGGACTAACACACAAAGGCGGTGTTATTTTACGCGCACTAAATTCAACACGAACGAATGTTTTGGCCTTGAATATTGTAGTCCACATACATCCTCCGCAGCATATTCATCACTGAATCCGCATCACCAATACGAAAGTGAGAGTCTTCCTACATAAATATCAAGTTCTGGCATCGAACTCTTTCATGGTCAACCACTATGCCGCATCATAGAACGATGTAATTATTATTGTTGTGCAGCCCACCTTAATAATATTTGCAATCATCTTGAGAAACTTGAATTTGAATATTTTGTGTTTATTTTTTTACTAAGAAGGCATATCAATAAGTTTTCTGTCTTATTTATCCAAAGTTATGATTTTGTATAGGCCTATGCCCAGGAAGAAAATGCCAGTTTGAAGATCAAGGCTTTATAATGTTATCATATCATGTTATATAATATATTGAATAATCATATTATTATCATTATACAACATTTTCTATGACCTCGTTATTGTTGGACATTGCAGATCTTCCCACTTCTAAAGAAAACAACTGTTTTGTAATCACTTTCTGCTCAATTATAGGCCTACCTACGAGTAGAATATATTATGCGGTGTTCTACATTTTACTTACCTTGTTACGAGTTAATGTGAAATCATTGGATTTCGCCTCAATTACTACGTTTACATGCAGGTTTGAAAACGATTTCAAAACGTTTTGAGTTTTCAAAACTGCATGCATGTAAACGCTTCGAATCTGGGTTTGGATCGGTTCAAGTCAATCCTGTTTGCTAGTAGAGGTGAGTGTGACTTGGAAACTAGTTTTTGAAAACTGTCATGTATACACCTGGCTGAACCAAAACGCTCGTGCGTTGCAATTGAGGTTATGTTTGCAAAAGCAAGTTAAGTACCTACTGTGATCTTGATATTTGAATTATGTTTCTAAACGTTACGGCACAATGTTTTTGTCTTCTAATAAAGTTATACTTATGTATATGAAAATAAATTAATATTTTCTTTCTTTAAAAACAGTGGAATTTGTTTAATACATTATGCTGTACTACCGTAAATAAGTGACTAAATAATAGTTTGAGATCGTTTTCAGATCTGTATCATAAATGCATCATCGTTTTGACTTGATCAAGTCAAAACTTTTCAAAACTGCAGGGTGTACTAGTAAATGTGTATGGCTCGGTAATTTTTCATCTCAACACGGATGTAAGCTTTCACAACCCTTAAGGCCCCCACCCACGCTCAGTTTTGTATGCCAATTTTGATGAGCTTGAGATCAATCTTGACGAAGCCACCAACATAAGTAAAGCTCAAAGAACACTAACATATTTAATGGTGTCAGTGAGAACACTAGATAAATATCTTAATTTTGAAATAATTTTTCTAGCAATTCATGGCATGTGATGTGTGGGACAGACAGTATAGGAAGAGAATGGCTGGTGTACTCTGTAAGCAATAAGCCCCAAAGACACCGACTCATAAGTCACAACTTTTTGTTCGGCCTCACATTTGTTGAGGTATTTTTATAGCTGTTGTGAAGGGAATGGAATGTCGAAGGAATTCCAAGGAAATGCTATTTAAAAGGACTAAATCCCTTACCGACTGACGGTACAAACTTTCAGTCAGGATTGCCGGTAATGGGCATCTAAACGGAACCTTCCACTGACAACACCACTCTCGCACTTTACGATTGAGCAACGCCTATTGTTTTGATTCAACCCCATAATGTAATTTGCGGGCAGAAAATATAATGAACTCGAACCAAAGTTGAATATTTATTTATTTTTGCAACAAATCAAGATACAAGGTAAATCAAAATGTTGACGAGAATCAGAGAGGGCATAGCCCCAGAGCAAGTTATGCCTGATTACCTTCATTACATCTAAATAAAAATAGGATAAAATTAGTCAAACAAAATATTGTGGTATCAATATTATAGGTAGGCCTAAAATCGAGCATACATTTTAAATGGCAATTTAAATAAAATAATATTTTATTCTATTTTTGAAATTTGGAGCATCTTTGATTTTTAGAGGAAAGTTTTCCATAAAGTCCAAATGCGATGAATTGGAGGCGAAAATAACTATTCAAATGTTTATTGGAAGTGGTGTGTCTTGTCTTACAGATATTTTGGTGAATTTTGAGGATGGGATCTTGTAAATGAATAATAATTAAGGAATTCAGAACGTATAAAACTCTCAGTTATGAGAATTCAAAGGAAGATGTAACGTGTTATGAAAAAAATCGAACTTCACAGTCATATAATTATTTGATTAACGAAGGTACTAGAATAGTTTAAACTCAAAACAAAATTATTGTAGGTTCACAAAATGAACATATTGAAGTAAAAAGGAAAATTGTATCTTTCAAACGAAGAAAAAAGTAAAAGAAAAGATTAAAAATAAGAACAAAAACGAAAAGAAAGATTGTATGTTCATCTTCAACGAATGTGAGAAAAGAAAATAGCAAAAAATTTAGAAACATCGATACGAAACTTTTAAATTACAATCATGAAAACAGATAGAGAGAACAAAAATAAAAAGCACAAAAATAACAAAATAAAAAAGCGAATCGGTTATGATGATTTCATCTTCAACGCATATCGAATATAGGCTTGAGTGGCGCATTACGACCCAACGGTTGACGCGCCCTAAATCAAAATAAACGAATTTGAGGCTTGCCAAAAATCAGAAACAACAATCAGGCATAATATATTATTTACTATTTTATTTTATCGTTTGCGGTTTGATAGTAACTAACAATTTTCCTATGCTCCTCCTGTTCAACATAAAAATGTTAATATAGTAATAAAACAATGTTTGGTATAGATCTTGATGTAAACAGTAAACGAACGCGGGTGCAGAGCGTGGTGTAGCGTCATGTTAGGGCCTGCTCGCTCAAGCAACTATAAGGAATTGCACACGTGCACAGTGGTGGCAGAAGATGTGGGAAGAGGAACGAGCCTATAGTCTCCAAGAAAGGAAACACATGGCCTATTAACCTTGGACATTGGGCGAGCCAGGGTCTCGGATGTATAAAAGAATATCTACCTTGATGACCACAAACAAGTGTTTAGAACAAGAGAAACAGCCAACACTGCACGATGTCGGTAAGCGCAGTGATTTTCATTTTATTTATTTACTTTTTTATTTTATTTCATTTTTAATTTATTTAACAACAGAGGACAATAAATACAAATAATATTACCTAAGTGCATTGAAAATAACGTGAAATTGTAATAAATTTTAAATTAATAATTTTATTACAACAAACAATGTGTCCCATTAAAAAAATAAATAAAATATAAACAAAACGTACTTTTATTTAATTGATTTGTTTGGAGTGAAGGGCTTTTATTTTACATTTTTATGAGATAATAATAAATATTTAGAAAAATAAATAAAACCAGAAATAATTATTAATATTTGACAAAACTTGCAATACGCTACAAAGAAGGAAATACATTTACACAAAATCAAGTTCCAAGAAGTTATAGATAACAAAACTGCAAATTTGATTTTTTCAAATTTTCTCAAATTGATTGTGTTTCGTTTTTATAGCATAATGTTACAGAATCGGATAACCTTGTTCATCACACGCAAGGCACATTGTAATTACTTCACGTTTTAACACAGTCTTTGGCGGTGAGGTAATTTCTATACGAAATTGAAATCTTATTTAAGAGTGTTATAACCAACTGCTATCTATGACGTCATCAACCTTTTACCTTGAATACTCGTGCACGTGCACCATCTATTTATAATGGTGTGTTATAATTAAAATTAATAAATAATACGTGACGTTTATTTTTCATCGCCTCCACGAACTATTACTTCGAAAAGCATTGCACTAGCTACTAGATGAATACTAGTTGCAAATTTAAATTCAATGTGCAAGTTTCACTATACACATTGCCGTCAACGAGTGAAGAGATTTCAAAATGTAGAAGCACTGTCTTGACTTTTCTGTTAGATACCAATACTTTTGAGTGTGTAAGGTTTGGCTGTCAGTGCCTTCATACAAGCTTTTTGTATGCGTGCATCTACAATAACAAAATACAAATCTAACAGTAAAAATAACAACGTATCAAAATTAATTAACAAAAGTATTTTAAGAATCCGAATGATCCGCGGAGATCGTATACTCATCTCGGCAATTTATTCTAGTTCGTTAGGCTAACCGTGGCTAACTCACAGTACAGTTGAAATTTTGTAAGTTTTATCTTCTAAAAATGATTTTAATTACACTCCAAAAATATAAATTGATTCTTACGATTTTGGATTTTAGTAAAATTTTTAAAATGATTAAAATAATAAATATTTATAAACTACGACTTTAGGGTTGTACATAACTTTCTTGCTTGATAACAGTGTCTGTGCATTATGAACAGTTTCATATAAATCGGATACACCCTGGCCAAGCGAATAGCTATATTTGTGAACTGTCAAATGTCTTGGAAATGTTTCCAGCGAGGATTGCTGGTGGCGGGAATGGAACTCGAGACCTTCCAAACCAGAACCTCGCGCGTTTCGCTTGAGCTATTTAGTCGATAAACAATAAACATCACTATACAAAATAATTATTCCCACGAAAATATTGTATAATAGTTTGTTTTTTTAAATTGCTTGTGTTTTTATGTCTGTTTCAGAAGATGTGGAGAGAGTGCCTGCTTGGGCTAGTTCTACTTATTTGCATATCAAACACAAAAGGTAAGACCAGTGGTGTATCACACATATAAAATAGATGATGTTAGTCAATTTTTATGAACTGTGTATAGCGGTAACCGTCTTGAGTAGTTAGTTTATGGTAATGTTTATTTCATAAAGATGTTAACTTACTAATGCCAAATAATGGTGTAAAAACGTTGTCTCCTCTGGATTTATGTTCATTCTATCCTTTTAAGGGTAAAAATACCCGGTACTGTATAATAAGCAAATAAAATGTTACTTCAGACTCAAACTAATCTAACTAAACTAATATGCAGATTACCGAAAACTTACAAAATGTTTACAGTAAACAAGCATGAGTTAGAGAATACTCAAAATCAGGAATGAAGCTAGTGTGAAAAGATAAACAGGCTCTTCGCGGCACAAGATTTCTACAAAGATATCAGTTTTTAGTAAATATTTACTATGTCGACGCCTTTTCTTGTTGTAAATATAACAACAGGATAAACAATAAAATAAATAAATAAAATAAAATTCACCAGCATTAAAATGTATTGCGTATGTATATGCCGGGTTAAAAGAACTCGTCCCTTTTGGATGGTGATAACTCAGTCCCATGACCCCAGAGTCACCAAAAACATTCTGTAGCATCCTTGTTGAAGGGCAATGGCAACAAATAACACCGCATGCCAATGGGAGGTCATGTTCGGTTTTTATCGTGAGACATGTCACACAAACGGACATACAGAAAAGTGAAGAATACCGGGAAGCTTCGCCCCCTAATTTTAATTGCAGGTTGCTAATACGAGAAGGATTGTTTTGCAGTTTCAATACGCTCACCCGTTTGTGAATTGTGGCTAACACGTTGGTCGTTATTAAGTAGTGAAGCATCGTATACACTCAATAATCACTAAATAAATCAATTTTCTGTCCGTCCGTCTGTGCGTGTGTCACTTCGCAACACAAATCCCGAACACGACCTCAGGTTGATATGCAGATTTTTAAACATTGTATTTCAATAAAGAATTACATTGTATTATTTATTATGCTTTTCTTGACTCTGTGGTGGGTTGGGGGGGGGGGGAAGAGTTATCCTACCATAAAGTTAGAATATTCACGTACTCTGTACCTCCAGCATGGTGTGTGCCGACAGAATTCGCTTGGACGGCCCTAGACTAGAAAATGTCATGTTATGTTATTGAGTGCACGGGTTACATTACATTTAGTTAGTTGATTTAGTAACAAGTTTAGAATTATTTATTAAATTTGGATTTGTATTGACGTTTATGAACTACTCCCAAAATAATGTTTGATCAGCACTTAACAGCAGGTGTTCAAATCTCCAATCGTTACATCATTACCAATAAGTGTTGTTTCTATTACAGGTCAATACTACAACAGCTACCGATACGGGTACGACAGACAGCTGGGCAACCCTTGCAGTCCTAGTCCGTGTGGTTCCGGGACGCAGTGTCAGGTAAACATTTAAAAATGTCCAACATTATTTTTACCAGTTTTGGGCGTTCATTTTCCATCATAAGGAAACTTACTTTGTCGTGGGATCAATAGTGACGAATTTATCGTTCCCTTTACAAGTATGTAAAAGCGTAACGATGAGGTAATTACGTCGAATACGCATGAAAAGAATTACATTAATATTACAAACTCAATTGCCTAATTACTTTTGACATTTAGGCCCTACTGCCAAAATATAAAACCAAAATTAGTCGGGTGCTTTGCTTTGCTTTGCTTTATTTAAAGATTGGAATGTAGGCCTATACATATGTCTACTTATTTTGTTTATTATAAAAACGAAAAACGAATAGAAATAGTGGAGGGGGAAATTGAGTTATTTTCTCTATATTCATAGTCAATAGGAATTCAGTTAAAATTATTGGGAAACTTACCATTACCGGCATTTGACTATGAAGTACATATTTTATTTGTGATAATTGGCACTAAGAATTATTGGTACTATAGGTCCATAAGTCATGCAACAATACGCCACATGTTTTGTTAAGATTTAACAAGCACTGTAATGAGAGTGACCAAAAAAGGGAGCGAAGTTTACCGCTAAAATAACTTTGTATCTAATGAATATTTTTGGTGGAGGTGCCGGGTAGGTCCCTTTTAACCTGCTATAGAGTAACAAACCCTGCTCTGTGTATCATCCTTGTTCAAGTGTAATGTGAACACAAACTTATCAATCTAAGGCCATGTTCTGTTCAAATCGTGAACGTGACACACACACAGACAGACATACATAAAGTGATGCATATTGAGAAGCTTTGCTCCCTAAATACGAGATATACGTACTCAACAATTGTTTCACTTCTCTAAATATCGTGTGCATGATAATCGTTTGTTCTATGGCTATCAGGCGACGTGGAGGGAGGGAGGGAGGGGGGGGGGGCAGTAGAACCCCCTCTTACTTTCGTATTCTCCGATATTATATAACATTTTCTTGTTATTATTGTAAAGTCAAGAATAATTAGCATATGAAACGTTGTAATTACGCTAGACTAATAGATAGTACGATGGATTGATTTATTCAAACAGGCGATGTTTTACATACACAGCAACAGATATGCAACAAATACAAATTATAACGACACATGAATGAAACAAATTACAGAAATCATATGCAGTATTAAAAAGTGGTATCGTAACTGTCGTTTCATAAATTAATGTTCTTTGTCCAACGACCAACAAGCTATCGCTGAATAGGCTTCCTGAGCATTTTTTTGCTCAGAGTATAAAAAAATAAAATGAGTTCGCTTCACTAGTTTTACTTTTAATTGAAAATTGAAAATTTAAAAAAAATATAAATAAATTTAAAATATATTTCGACAGTATGTTAGGCCCTACACAACGATTTTGGTGACCCTGGCGATGGGGGAGGAAGTACTACCCTCACCCAAACGAGTAATTTTTGTAAGACCGGCACCTCCACCAAAAACGAAATTTTAAATATGGGTGATGTTGTTTGTATCCTTCGATCATGTTTGGACGATCTGTTGATAGAGTAGCTTCGCTCTCTTTTTTTAGTGCTTAAATAAATCATAATTAATAAATTACGTTTATATCGGCAAGGTTGCTTTGTTTGCTCTTGCTTAGTCTGCTCAAATTAACGTTCGAAGCGTTTGTGTTTTGGGCTGGACTCCTGCGTGTTTCTAAGTTGTATTGTCTGTTGTGCTCAGGTGTCGTCCGGTCGCCCCGTCTGCTCCTGCCTGCCCGGACACCACGGCAATCCTCTGACCACGTGTCTGCGAGGAGAATGCCAGACGAACTCTGAGTGTCCGTCCAACAAGGCTTGCCGTGACAACGAGTGCAAGAACGTCTGCGTGGGGTTGTGCGGCCGGGACGCGGACTGTCAGATCAAGAACCACGTGCCTGTCTGCACCTGTCCTCCCGGATACACAGGAAACTCCCTGGAGTACTGTCGCAGGATGGACCCACGTGAGTCATATACTAGGAAAACGCTAAAGTCCCGTCGCGTTGTTGAGCGAGCACCGGTACGTGCAACAACGGCCCGTGTACGACATTCCCATATTGTTACATACCAATAAGTCTTTAAGTTCTAGAACGATTTAGCTGAAAATTTGTTAAATAGGAGAAATGGTGTACTTATTGACCCTGCAAAATTTCATAACGATCGGAACATTTTTATTTTTTATATATATATATATATTTTTTTTTTTATAACCAACGATCGGATTTAGTTCAAAAACTATACAAAACCCCGCCTAGGTGGTATATACATGTGTGCAAAATTTCAGGTCGATCAGAGAAACGGTGCGACCTGTATCGAAGCAGTAACAGAAAAAACAAAAAGCAAACAAACAAACAAAAAACAAAAAAAAAAACAGACATTCGAGAGTCAAATGGAGACGCTCGCTACGCTCGCTCAATTATAGTCTATTTGGAAGTAAACACAACCCAATTAGCGTTTTGAGTTACATTATCATATATTTTTGAAAATATAAACAAATAATGTTTATAATCCTATCCTATTGAGAATTTGTCATTGCAAAAGTTCGATTTTTGACAAAATTTCAATTGCTTTGCTTTTATGTACTGGGTACCTGATGGCAATATCATACATTGGCTCGATTTGCGTGCCAAAAATGAATTTTTGGTTTTAAATGATAGAAATCATTCATCCAAACATGACCTAGGTGTTCTTCAGTTTCTTTATGCGGCCATCTTGAAAAAATGGCCGCCATAGTACATTTCAGAAAAACAAAGATGTGACTACACCATAGACATCCTATATAATTGGCTAGACCAGCAGTCGGTGGTCCACTTCCGGTACAATTAGAAGCCATCTTAAAATGACAGTTTACATGTTAATCAAATGGGAGCAATTTTGTGGCCAAATAGTTCTCAAGATTGCCGCCAGGTTGACAGGTAAGCATACTAGCCTTTAACACCAAATGATTACTAAATTCCCTTATGCAATCACTTCGTATTGTTTCTTTTGTTTAATACCATGCTGCACAAGCTAAAACCATATCAAACAATCCAGTAAAATACTTTATTGCATTAAAAAAGCATAAATAAAAACACCAAATCGCCATCTTGAAATGGGCCGGTTGAGTCTTCAATTTGCTACGCTCGCGCCTGTGCGGAGGTATAGGAGACTGCTAATCTAGCCTACTATAGGGGTTTAATATCAATGGACTACACAATATATAGGCACACTTAATTTATTTGTTGATATAAATTGAAATAAAAATCTAGATTTAGCACGTTCTATCTTGTTGCAGAGGAGCTGTGCACGCCCAGCCCGTGCGGTGTCAACACTGCGTGCCGCGTGGTGAACGACGTGCCTACTTGCACGTGCCTCACCGGATTCAGGGGATCCCCCCTAACCGGATGTAAGCACGAGTGTGAGTCGGACTACGACTGCGCAGATCACCAGAAGTGCGACGCGAACTTCAAGTGCCGTGCTGTTTGCGACACTGGCGCGTGTGGCACTAATGCCAACTGTCAGGCGAGGAATCACCGAGCTGTCTGCACGTGTCCCGAGGTGAGCCTTAATTAATGTAGCTAATTTAATTTTAGTGCAGTCCAGCTCAATGTGTGCTTCGCAATTAGATTCCATTTGTGATTAAGGCGGACACAACCTTCGCATATTTTGGGCATTAATTTGTAGGTCTAATTAATTAATGGTTCAGATCCGATAAACGAATAATTATCCACTCCACATTAGTCTTTCTGAATTCATCCTTATATCAGAAGACACTATCTTACCAATATCAGTTTTTAATCGCAAAATTTTCCTTTCTAAAGTTTCCAAAGTTGTAATATGTTTTTACTTTTATATTTCGTTTCCTATTAGTAGTTTTAAAAGCAATAAACAAAACAGTTTGTCCTCGTTCCGAATTTAATTTTAATGTTGTTTTCCTGACATTGGTTGTTGTTTAATGTTTATTGTTAGGTAGTGTTCGTTGGCCCATGAGTTGACATTATTATTGAAATACTTTTTCAAGGTATTTCGTGGGTTTCACAATGTTTTCCCTCCTGCCTGCTTGATATAATTTAATTTTACTGGTTTGTGTTTACAAGTTTTGTCAAATTAACACACACACAACATATTAAAAGGTGTTTACTATTAATATATCTCTTGAAAATCTTTAAATCAAAAATTCCAAAAGCTGCAATCTAACCCAGCGTCTATCGTCCAAATCAGGGTACATCGTGCTATAACTTGATCCGATCCATTGTTCTTCTGTCATAAATACGGTTACAAAACTGAAGAGAATTTGAAACTGTATCAAAATTCTTTATTGGGATAACACAATAGAGGACTGAAACCCCCACGCTGTATTTTGCATGGCAACTCCCAGTTTAGCAGCCACGCCAAAGCGGTTTCGTCATTTTGAGTACCAACTAGCGCGGATTAATTTCCGTAAAGTCTGCTTGGGAGAACAGTATCGTGGGCATCAGAATATCAACACTGTGTTTCGCGTGGGCTCCCAAGGTCTAGGTCGTAATGATCGGTCACTCTGAACAAAGCCTGCTAACCCATATGAAGTCGATGAGGCGTTGCCCTATTATAACAAGCGGCCTTGACACCTAAAAAGGGATGAGGCCATATCCATCTACATGCGTTACCTTCAACTAGGTATTTTCACATAACTTAGGAAGAGAAGAATATTGTTTTTTGTATGGAAGTACTTGCTCACTTCTATAATTATAATATCTGCCTACTTATAACACCAAGTTGGATGATTGATTAATTCTTACATTTTACATAATAACATTGATGATGGAGGTGTGTCTCTTTTCAGTCAAGGTAGGCTGGCGTATGGGGGGGGGGAGAGGTATTCTATTAAGATATATTTACGTTTTGCAATTATAAATATTAGAATGGGATACTAATAAGTCAGACGTAGACATATAATATCATGTAAACATACATTTTTAAATGTGTGTATAGGTCCTACATCAAAGCTGAGGGGCCACCTGATAATTTTAAAAATTGAGCTATTGTTTTTGTGTGCAATTGCGTAATCTGATAATTTTATTAGTTCTCCTCTTAGCAGATTAGTTTTTATAACTGAATAGGATTTAAACGTTTAAAAGAACGAAGATACACAATGTTCATGTCTAAAACATTTCCAAACTTTATATTATTACTTTTCTGGTTTGGGAGGAGAGGATGTGGGGGGGGGGGACAGCTACATACATGATGCATACTACTTTCGCCTTCGTATTTGCCTAGAATAGCCAGATGCGACACAAATTTTTCAGTCTCCTCTTCATCTGATTCTTATTCCATACTCTGTAATTTGCTTACAAAGTCCCTCCAATTCTTCCGATACCCACGATCTTCTCAATTCTACATCTCGTGGTACGTACGTCTCTCTCCTAAATTATTTACTTAGATTCATTTGTTGAATTGAATCCACTTTCTTTTCTCTTATTGCCATTTTCCAAAAACTTACTCATTTCTTTCTCTTCCAATACTATTCAGATAAGTTATCCCCAAAATACTTCTTATCTTAGATATTTCAATTCGGTAAAATTCTCTTCTTTTTATCCTTGTCTTCCCAATGTCACGTCGCTAAACGGAAGCATACGCCATGAAATAGAGTCTGTAAATCAGAAGCTTACGTTTTCTTGACATCTACGTACCTCATTGGCATTGCATAATAATTTCCTGACAGATTTATATTATCCTTCTACTTCCGCTGCCATTGTCACTGTAGGCCCATATTACTTTATCTCACTATTGCCAGTTCTTATGTATAGCCTTCATAACTTCCTTAACCATACACCAACTCAGTGTTTGCCCACAATGCAACACAAATTACACTCGTCTACACTTGGATAATTATTATAATTGATGACAAGTCTCTTTTAGGAGCTGCATCTATGATTTTTTTTTTTTTTTTAATTTAGGGTTTCTTTAAAGCATAGCTTTACATAAATTTTGTAAAATATTACATTCAATGCTTAATGCCCTTACTAATACTACTTATGACTAAAACATATTGCAGAGTAATGCTTGCTTATTGCAGCTACATAACCAATACATATACAATAGTGAATATAGAGTATAAGAACAGGTTGACATATCTACATAATGTCCAATTTCCATACATCTGGAGTAACTTATATAAAAAAGCAGACATTGTGTATTACGGTAATTAAATATATGATAGTGTTATATTCAAGAATAGAATATTTAAAACATGTAACGTAATCTATATTTTACAATAATACTTAGAATAATAATAGTAGTATAATAATAATATAATTATTATACACTTAGGGACTAATCTAAAAGTAGGAACTGTAAAATTGGTAGAAAAAAAATTGGTAGACTTTTACAGAATAATAACTTATTACAATATTAAGGATGCACAAGGCCACATATTTCAAAACTCATACGTCATGTACTCCACATCCTTCTTAAACATAGATTTTCTCTTTTCGGTCCTAAGTGCCGCTGGTAACTTATTCCAGATGATTGGTAGCCTGTATTTTAAAGATCTTTTTCCAGTTTTTTCTTTATTTACTCTAGGTACAAAGAGACTATTGTTAGTGCGAGAGCGCAGATTGACTTTGCCGGTTGAATATGTGTGTAACTCTCATCATCATCATTATAAATACCGATAATGTTGATTATTAGAGAACGCTCACTTGTGTCAGGCCATGGAACGCCAATTACTATTCTAAGTCCATGATCAGACTACAACTATACACTACACCTTGAACCAAAGCAATCTTACCATAACATGTTTCCACACAGCTTTTTCCATTTTTTTTTTAAATGTCAATAAGTATAACTCATATTAATTGTTATTATTTAATGCCTGTGAGAATCAACACTTTGTGTTTATGTGCACTTTTGCATGAAAACTATGTGTAAAGTAGCTTATCAATCATGTATACTTCCAGAATGTTTAATAATTATATTTATGATTGACGGACTGGGAAACGGAAAATAACACTTGTGATTGGTGAAAACAAAACAACTGAATTTGGCAGTTCCAACTATTCGTGTTGCATTATTGGCCAGCATTCACAATACCCATTTCCTCTCATTATTCCGTCAGCATAATAAAATAAATGCCACTCGTACGCTTCATCCAGTGCTGAAAGACCTTATATGTACGTATATGTATATGCAATCATTAACATTAACACCATGTGTGTTATCCTTCATTCTATATTCTCTCCTTAACAGTTGAATGTAAGCTTCATTACATCTTAGCTCACCGACAGATGTATTTAATTCTCAAGCATTAGACTTCCGACACCGGTTGTTAACCGTTTCGTTACCAGTACAGCAATGGCAACGGAAAGTAAAAAAAAAAAAATTGTGAGTCAATTTTTGCTTTTTTAGTTTAACCCCAATTTTTTTATTGGTAAATAAAAGTACATACATTTTTTCCCCAAATCAATGGGACAAATAGTGCCTTTTTGAGAGAAGATTAAAAATACGTAGGTGCTAAAAAGGCTAAAAATTGAAAATTTTTGGTTTGTCCGGAAAAATAATAATAAATCTCCATTACTGGTGTTATTTGAGATACACAAAATCTTAAAAATGCTGAAACAATTCACACAAAAAAGTTGTTTTAGAAATGCACTTTAAATTTTAAATTTTAACTAAAAATAAAGATTTTATTCAAAATCCAAAAACTTCAAAACTTCCCAAAAATTGCTTAAAAATAATGATATTTAAAAAAAAATTATTAAAAAAATTGGAATTTTAATTGAATTATTACAAATACCTAATTAAGACAAAATTAATTCGGGAATGAAGGGCAAGCAATTTTCCTGGTCAGTTTTCTCGTGATAAATTTTAAACACATTTTTTGCCTCTTGACCACCTTGCCTTTAAACTTACTTTTGCATGACCTGTCTCCATGGCTCTAAGCTCACGTGATTTTCTTACATGTTTCCTACAGAACTACCTGGGCAACCCCCTCATTAGCTGTCGCACCGAGTGCACATACAACAGCGACTGTCCCCGAGACAAGCCCGCCTGCCAGTACAACCGCTGTATAGACCCATGCAAGGGAGTCTGCGGAGTAAACGCCAACTGTGAGGTCCGAGTCAATACTGCCACTGCCATCTGTAGTTGTCCGAGGAATATGACCGGAGACCCCTTCAAATTCTGCAGACCCTTCGAGAAAGGTAAATCTTTATTTTTGACATCACAATGCAAAGGGGAACCGGAAAGTGCGAGCTTAAACCAAGGTCGTTAGTAAAATATATATTCGAAATGGTGGAGGTGCCGGGTCACTATTTTTTTTAATTTTCTTGGGGGCTAGTCACTCCCCCCTTACTCACAGGGTCACTATAACATTCTGAATCATCCTTGTTGAAGAGAAAATATGCCAACAAAAAACGCACGTCAATCGGACGTCGTGTTCGGTATTTCGCTCCCCTTCCGCTCATAAGCAGCGAAGACTCACTTTTATGTCCGTCTGCGCGTCTATTACGTCTCACGATAAAAACCAAATACAACGTCCGATTGGTATGTGGTTCTTCTTGGCATTGCCCTTCAACAAAGATGACACATTCTATTTTTTTGTAACCTTTAGGGATGAGCATGGTATATGAGAGGAGTGACGAGTTCTCCAGAAAGTTTGAAATTTTTGGGACCCGGCACCTCCACCAAATCTCAATGATAAACAAGAGAAAAACATTTTTCAACATAAAGAAGATCAACGCGTAGTGAATGATTTTATTTGTGTATTCTTCTTCGATACTTCGCTCTCTGTTTTGATTACACTGCTTAAGTCCCGCCGCGTTGTTGGATGAGCGTAATTGGTGCATTGAGCTGCCATGTGTTATGCGGATTTTCTGTTGTTCTGTGAAAAAATCATTACTAAGTTGAAGATTTTTTTAAATTAAATTAAATTAAATAAAAAATTAACTTAAATTTTAAATTTTTTTAATTAATCGTAATTTTAAAAAAGGAAAAAATCGTAATATTGAAATTTTCATAAGAAATAATTATTCGATTGCGCACAAATTTTACACGAATATATTAATTCATAAAATTAAGGTTCTGTGAAAAAATCATTAAAATCGGATAAAGCATGTAGGTGTTATAAGCTGAAGAATTTTTTTAAAAATCGAAAAAAATCGTAAAATTGCGATTTTAATGAGAAATAATTTTTCGATTACGCTCAAAAACGTGGCAGTTCTTGGTTCAGAGATTTCGAAGGCCTCCATAAAATTTCATCGCAATTGGAGTATCGGTTTAGCCGGAATCGTGCTAACAGACACACAATAATACAAACAGAAAAAAAGAAAAACATTCCGGATTTTTTTCTCCAGTGTAGTGATACGCTCGCTACGCTCATCCAATTACACCGATATACTCGTGCTAGTCGAATATTTGATTATTTGATTATGCCTGTCAGTGAGAAGTGACCGATCACACGGTTCACACCGTATTGTTCCCGTTCCAGTCGACCTGTGCGTCCCGAACCCTTGCGGCCTGAACGCCCAGTGCCAGCCAGGGTACGACAACACGGGCAAGGACCGCCCGGTGTGCACCTGTCTCCCCGGACACTTCGGCGACGCGCTGTCCTCGTGTCGTCGGGGCGAGTGCTCCACAGACAGCGAGTGCCAGACGAACCGCGCCTGTATCGACTACAGCTGCCAGGATCCCTGCCGCGGACAGTGCGGCTCTGGCGCGTCCTGCTCGGCGCGGCAGCACATCGCTCTGTGCGCCTGTCTGGAGGGATACTCCGGGGACGCCACCACCTCCTGTTTCCCTGTTCAGAAACCCTCGGCGAGGGCGTTGTACTACAAGAAGTAGGGGGAAGCCTCCTCCTGACACCCCAACTCATGGAAGAAAAAAAGAAGAATAACAAACAATTGTTTTTTTTGACACTTTATAACAAATTTTCAAATTATTATTTAAATCCCATGTGATAAAAACGAAAAAAAAATGTGAATGTTTCTGGTGCATACTAATCTCGAAACAAAATCAATTATGTGCTATTACAAAAAAAATATAATACTGCAGTTGTGGACCATGGTCCTGTTGCCAATAAAAATGTAATAATGAAACATATTCTGTAAATGTGTTAGCTACAAAATTAATGCTTACAATGATAATGTCAGACCATGCACATTCTTAACATTTTCTCCCGTGACCTCGAACTCTTGGACCATCAGATAGTATTGCAAACATAAGACTCACTTCAAACTGCAAAATAATAGCTGTAAGTACAACTAGCCAAAGTTCATATACGTATGTACACACCAAATATTAATACATTCCATTTATGTTATGCTGCAAACTATACATCCAGTTGATCACATCCGTATTTTATTATTGTATTGTACGTTTTTAAGTTCAAATGGTGTTAAAACTTTCTTCTGTTGCAATTAGGCCCTACTTAATTATTTTGATATTTTTGTAGACATTCCATTACCTTTTTTTGCATAGCAATAACCAAGAACAGTATTCAATCAGTATTCAAACAGTATTCAGTATTCAGTATGACCATTGAATGGTATGGCAGTGTTAACTTTGGCATTCAAAACATTTTGTAACGAAAGTTAATAAAATTAATACATTACATTGTTTGTGATGTATTTAACTTGCAACAACAATACTTATTTACTCACCTTAGCAATATTCCTGAGCGGCTGAGTCATGTCGTGCTTTGTACCCAAGTAAATATTTTTAAAAAACAAAAAAAACACTAGTACCACATTGAGTATGGTTTTGTATGAGCCGTAGTGATACACCGCGCCCTATCTCCGAACATGCACTCGCTGTTCGTTCACAGACCGAGTGTAAACATTCCAAGTGCCGCGGTGTAAGCACTTGACACTGATGGAGTGATGGCTATTGGGCTAGTGTAATATACGAGGAAAACGTCAAAGTCGTTGTTACACTTGAGTGAGCCATGTGTTGAGTACACGGTAACATTCCCTTTCTTGCCCATACCGAAGGCCACCCTAGCCTATCATATAGGCTAGAGTGTCGCATTATGGCCCCCTTATACCAACGAAACTTAAAACCCCCATTATTTATACCAATACAATATTATCAAACTTAAATGCAAATGTTCCCGGGTAATCAACACATGAATCGCTCACTCGTCTAACAACGACTTTGGCGTTTTCCTAGTCTAGTTGGCTAAGGTGCCCTTATACCCGAAATGTGGGAGACCTGGGTTCAATCCCCTGGTCGGGAAAGATTTTGTAATTTCTTGTTTTTTGGATGAGCGAAGCGAAGACTTCAATTTCACCGACCCCCCAAAAAATTTAGCTCGGGTGTTTTTTTTTTTTTTTTTTGTCTGTTTGTTCGCTCTCTACCGGGCAAACGGCATATGCGATCTTGATGAAAATTTGACAGGACCTTCGAAATCTCTGAACTTAGACTTGCCACGTTTTGGGGTACAATCGAAGAAATATTCTCATGAATATCGTACTTTTACGATTTTTTTCGATTTTTTGGGCGATATTTTCGTGCCATTTGGGCCAATTCTGACCAAACGGGTGAAGCTAAAACGTTCATATTATACATGGACATTAAGGTTATGGTGATTTAGTACATTTTGAAAGAAAAAGTTGAAAAAGTTAGCCAGAATCTACAGAAATAAAGCTTTTAATATAAGATTTTTGTTTTTTTGTACGATATTTTCGTGCCATTTGGGCCAATTCTGACCAAACGGGTGGGGCTTCAACGTTCATATTATACATGGACATTAAGGTTATGGTGATGTAGTACCTTTTGAAAGAAAAAGTTGAAAAAGTTAGCCAGAATCCATAGAAATAAAGCTTTTAATATAAGTTTTTTACGGTAAATAATACCAATTGACAAGAAACAAAAGAAACTTGACAACATTCACCTACAATGCGTAGGCAGCAAAACAAAGCACTTGCAAAAGTAAAGATATCCCAAGCAAACTTAAAACTTTTAAAAAGCTCATCCATCAACGCGGCGGAACTTTAGCGTTTTCCTAGTTTAAATAAATAGAACACGTTTTGAAATGCAAACAATACCATGGAAAACATAGCCAGTACGAAATACGTGTAAATATTGCAAGGCTTACTCAATCTCCGAGCGGAATTTTGGGGTACCTTGAGCGTGCAAGATTCGATACACCTTGGGCACTGAATTTTCACAGACAGACAAAAAACAAACAAAAAACATTTTTTCAAAAACAAAACCGTTGTTAAAATAATTCCTACACATTCACAGTCTATTTTTCAATTTATTATTTCTTGTAGGTTTAAATCGCAATGGATCAAGCTGATTTTGTTAGCAGTTCTCAGTTAACTCGATCGTACCGGATGCCTATTTAAAATTTCAGCTCAATCTGTTCAGCGATTCGGCTGATTTTCGACGTACACTCACATACACACACGTACAGAATCACAGAAGAACCGTTTGAGTTGAATGGAGATCCTCAGTCGCTCCGCTCCCTCGTCTAATAACTTTACTCAACTCACTCAAACTAATGTTAAAACAGCTAATCCGCTTATACTAATAATCTATACTTCACACACAATCCCGTAGTTTGTCTGCTGGGACAGAGAAGGCAGATCAGAGAAATGGTTTGGATCCTATCTAAGCAATCGTAAACAGAAAGTTGTGCTAAATAATCCCAATTCCAATTCGACCATCCAGTCAAGCTGGCTGGATATTACAGTAGGGGTCCCTCAGGGTTCAGTACTTGGTCCTATACTTTTTCTTGTCCCGATCAATGATCTGCCATCTTTCTGCCTAAAGGCTGGGCAGGATGTTTTACTACCTTTGTGTTATTTATGATACTCTTTGCAGATGACACAAGTTTAATTTTATCCTGCCCACGATCTAGCTTGACAAAGCTCATTACTGAAAAGATTATTGAAATCATAAATAATTGGTTTAATGCCAATAAACGTTTTTTGAATGTGGGGAATACTCAACTGTTAAATTTTAAACTAAAACCCAGTACAAACCCGGAGGCACTAATAGTATCAGTTCTCAACTCAGAAATCCACTCAGTAGCAAGTGCTAAGTTCCTGGGCCTAGAGGAGATAGGAGCTTAACTTGGCAACCACATATAGATGGCCTGTGTAAACGTCTTAACTCAAGCATATATGCACTTGCAGTATTCTCGTCTCTAGCAAGTCCAACTACCCTCAGAGTAGCATATTGTGCAAACTTTCAATCAATAATGACGTATGGAATATTATCTTGGGGCACAGCAGCTAAATTTATGATTCGACGTGTACAGGTTCTACAAAAGCGAGCTGTTAGAATACAAGGACATTTACAAAGAAATGAAAGCTGCAGAAATAAATTTAAATAGCTAAAAAATTTTAACCGTGGCAAAACACATATACAAAGCTATATGCTTCGTCAAAATGTATTCCCATATTTTTAAAAATACAATTCAACATCAACACAATACAAGGCACAAACGGCTCCTGCAATTCCCCACCCATAATACAAAATGTTTTGAAAATCATGTATATTACATGGCAAGGAGATTATTGAGCGAGCATAGCGATCGTCTCCACTTGACTCTTATGGCTCGAATGTCTGTTTTTTTTTCTGATACTGCTTCGGTACAGGTAGCACCGTTTCTCTGATCGGCCTGAAATAATTTCAGGAAATTTTCGCACACCTATGCGGGTTGCTGTATAGTTTTTGAACAAAATCCGATCGTTGGCTATAAAAATAATATATAATCTAAAAAAATAAAAAAATAAAAATGTTCCGATCGTTATGAAATTTTGCAGGGTCAATAAGTACAACATTCTCTCATGTTTTACAAATTTGCAGCTAAATCGGTAAAGACCTTAAAGACTTATTGGTATGTAGCATTATGGGAATGTCGTACTCGGGTCGTGTTGCACGTACCGGTGCTCGCCCAACAACGCGACGGGACTTTAGCGTTTTCCTAGTAAACCAATATACCACCTGGATGAGTTCTTTCTACATGATGAATAATATGTAGGTATTGTGTCTTTGTTTGGTGCTGTTTGTTAATGTTATTGTTATTGTTTTCGTTATTGTTTGTTGTTCAGGGTCATGTCATACTTTTAATTTGTAAATTTCATTTTTTATGACGCCTAGGCCTACGTTAATTAATGTTTTATTTTTTAATTTTTAAATTAGGTATATAATGTTAGTGAATGTTACCAGCCGCTTGGGGCGAAATTTTAGATTTATAGATGAGTTTATTGTTATCTTACTTGACATTTTTATGCAATGAATGTATTTGTATTAGTATTTGTATGAGCGAGCGAGCGTAGCGAGCGGAAGCAATTTCACTGACCCCCCAAAAAATTTGGCTGGGGTTTTTTTTTTTTTTTTTTTTTTTTTTTTTTTTTTTTTTTTCCGTCTGTTTGTTCGCTCGATTCCGGGCAAACGGCATACGCGATCTTGATGAAAATTTGACCGGACCTTCGTTTTCTCTGAACTTAGAGGTGTATTGTTTTTGGGTACAATCGAAGAAATATTTCTCATAAATATCGTACTTTTACGATTTTTTTTCGATTTTTAGTGCGATATTTTCGTGACATTTGGGCCGATTCTGACCAAACGGGTGGGGCTAGAACGTTCATATTTCACATGGACATTAAGATTATGGTGATGTAGTACCTTTTGAAAGAAAAAGTTGAAAAAGTTAGCTAGAATCCATAGAAATAAAGGTTTTAATATTAGTTTTCAATTTTTAGTGCGATATTTTCGTCACATTTGGGCCGATTCTGACCAAACGGGTAGGGCTACAACGTTCAGATTTCACATGGACATTAAGGTTATGGTGATGTAGTACCTTTCGAAAGAAAAAGTTGAAAAAATTAGTCAGAATCTACAGAAATAAAGGTTTTAATATGAGTTTTTTTGAAGTTTATAATACCAATTAACAAATAACAATAGAAACTTGACAACAATCACCTCCACAATGCATTCAAAAAGCACTTGCAAAGGAAAAGTGCAAACAAACGCACAAAACGCAAAAAAAACTTACAAAAAAAACGCTCATCCATCAACGCGGCGGGACTTTAGCGTTTTCCTAGTTGTATGTAATTATTTGTATTTTTTGACAAAACCCAAATGTGCACAATGTAACATAATGGTAAATAAAACTTGAACTTGAACAGTAAGTTGGAGAAATGCTGTTTCCAAGAGAACGAAGAATGGGAAGCTGAGCTGAGAAGGGCCTTACTCCACCACTCAGCTTAGCACAGCAAAAACCCAGCAATTTGTGCCCAACCTGTTCATGTTGGATCGGTCGTCATTAGGTTTGTTTGGTTTACCTAGTGTAGTGTAGACTAGTGTAGTGTAAGTGTAGGCGTACAAATCAAATTACACTACACTTTACCCAGGATAACCAAACGAACTTTTCTGACACTTTACACTAGAGGCGCTTTATTTCTACGATTTATAAAAGTTGTTGACATGGCAAAGCGGCGAGCTGTTTTAGAGGCTCTAATTGAGTCATCTGATGATGAAGATTTTATTCAAATCTTCGATTCAGGATCTTCAGATGATGATGAAGATATGCATTATAATTTACTCGAAAATATATTAACGAAGACGAAAAGATGCTGCATTCCACTATACTGTGAAAATGTGGTCCCACAGTATTCTGACAGAGAATTCATTACTCATTTTCGAATAAGAAGGCCCCTGTGCGAGGAACTGATAGAGAGGTTTGGCCGTTCTGACATCTATGAATCTCTCTTGACAGGTAAGTCCCTAGGCTATAGGCCTATAGTTCAGATACAGCTGAGGTCATAACCTAACCTCGAAACTATAGGCTATAGTTGCCTAGCCCTAGCGTAGCCTAGGCCCTACTTCTGTGCACTGATTGGCTGTTTTTATCAGAATCCATCACAAATGAAGTAGGGCTAGCTATAGGCCAAGGCTATCTTTTGGGCCTAGGTCTACCGGGATCCTTAGGGCTTGTGTCAGACGTATTGTGATATCTGAGGTCATAACCTCGAAACTAGGCTAGGCCTAGCCCTAGGTTCTGCTATTTAACCCTTTATGTGCCACAGTGTCAGACGAATTTGAGACAAGC